>JAOCPS010557846.1:0-11266 GCA_025505425.1 Graphium colonna | reverse complement strand
ACAAATAGATAAAGAGACATTTGGTCATGAAAATATTTATATCTTATTTTAATATAAATACAACGAAACGCTATACACATGTAAGAATTTCTATATCAGAAAATTAATAATAAATTTTACTTTTTTTTTTAAATTCTGAGATCCTCTTAATTGACAAAATAGAATAACACATTTTAATAAATATAAAGTTTTAATTTTTAAGAAATTAGTTTTTTTATAAAATTTTAAAAAAAACAGCTAAAGGGAATAAGACAGAATCAATTAAAATACTTGACTAACACCAAACATTGTACGAATTAATGGGTATACATTTTTGTCTGTTTATTAATATATAAATTAATAGCAGAAGATAAAATAAATCCAAAACGTGTCAGATTTCATTAATATTTTTTGGAATAAATATCAATAACACTTTTGGAATAAATAACACAATAATTTACAATTCAACTTCTTCGATTCTATCTGACCCAAAAAAATTGAGGCGATGTAACACAATATTTTAGCAGCACATACTTTACACAAATTTTGTTGTTGATAAGATAATTATAAGTATGTATAAGTACAATTTTGTCGATTTTCTATATCATATAACATTTGAATATTTTTGCCATTTAATCTAGCAACCCTAAGCATTTTGCGCCATATGTTTATGTACGGTACATATTAAAATAAGAAAGTAATATAAAATGTTACAATTAATAACATTTACCGGTAAACGATATTCCGTCGAATTTTTAACTATTTCGGAATAGTTTTTACAAGAATTAATAACACGAGTCGGCATTATCTAAGAAAAAAAAGTAACAACTAAGTGACGTATATTCCGCTCAAAACTTTGTTTCGTACTGATTAGAGATTCTATTTACCGAGTAAATGACTATTCGCCGCACTGGCATCAACATTCTGTCATTGCGCGCTATCTGGATTATTCTCTAATATGAGTTTTAAATAAAACTCACGAACGTTTGAACGAGACGTTAGTAGGGGCTATGCGAATATCTGCAGGTGAAATATTTCAGATTACTTGAACAGTCAAAGAGTTGTTAAAGAAAATGTGTTGAGGAGATGTAATTAATACCTCTTACAAAAAAACATATTTCTATAGTTACTTTGTACATGTAGTTGTAGTCGATATACATATACATATAAATAAATTTATCTTACAGTGTGGCTAAGTCTGTGTCGATTTAAAAATGGATTTAACCACTTCATAAAACACCATGCGCCTTAATAATCATAAGACATTGTATAATATTATATAATTATATAAATATGTTTGTATAATTTAATTAAATTTTAAATTTGACTCGATCGAACGTTCAATTTAACTGTTAATAAATCACATTTTTAACATTTTCTACTGAAATATAACTATTAATAAATTATATTTCAGTACAATATCCATCAAACGATCAACCCTTTGATGAATTCATAATTACTAAATAAACCTTCTTCTGCTTTACTCAATTAAGTTACGCTTTGAAGAGAGCAGGTTATTATCAATATATAAATAATAACTTACTTGTTATAAACATGATAAGGCTTAAATGATTAATAAAGTGCAGTTTTTTCGTTTTTTAACTTCTAATAAGAATCTAATGATTTTTTGCTGATTTATTTTGATATAGAAAAAACTGGTAAAACCTAAATAAAACGCAATAAAATACCACTAAAATCAATCCAATCTGTGTGCTTCATTTTTTAAAAATATTATGTACTAAATGTTAATTATGAATACCCAAGTGTAATGTTTTCGTACACTTTTTCTTGTTGTTCAATCTATACTTTCTTTTTTATAATATTTTTTTAATTATTGACGAGATATTGCTTAAAAACAGTTTCTTTTAAAATAAAAATTTACTATTTCTTGATATGTTTCTCACAATTCTTCTTTTTCTTAGTCGTTTTCTTCATTATACATTTATTTTATTTTAATGCGATAAAAATAATAAATACGACGTTCAGATATAATATTTTATAATGTAAAATAAATATTATATGATATATATAATATTTTATTTTCCAATACGCAGGTATTCTCCTGAGGAGAAGTCATAGTTGCCCGCGTGATACTGTAATATATTTATTTTGATAATAAAAAAGCGAAAATCGATATAATAAAGAGTAGAAAGAATAAAACATCGCAATACAAAACCCAAACATGAAAAGTATCCTTCCACTAATCACGTCCCTTATTTGCAATATACACAAACTCATAAGTTTTAACGAAATTCTCATGCTTTATTTTTTTATTTCGGGCATTAACCACTCATATGTTTCCAAAAAAGTCACTAAACTTAATTTTCCAAACACAAACATCCATATTTGTTTTAATTGATGTAAAAACCTCTTAAGGATTTTGATTTAAAAGTGATTTGACTCCATAATGTAAAAATTGATTCATAGGTCAACGAGGAATAGTGATTTAACGTAGTAAAGTCAATTAGACTTTTTTAATGGAAAGAAAGACAACCAGAGACTTGCAAGTGCGTTGTGAACCTGGGAGATTGGATAGAATAGGTTTATTGGACACGGGATTAAGGATTTGGATGGGATAGGAATAGGAAAAGAAAAGGATACACATGACCATTATTTTATGCTGATTTTTTAAAGGGCGATGGTAATTTCCTTGGCGAGCATAGCCGTAGAAGTGCAGCAAAAGCTGTGAAAAGATGTAATGCTCTAGAGGTGGCTCTATAATTATAGCTTAATCAATAGTATTTTGCTTATGACGTTTTAATATATAAAGCATTATAGCAGTTAAACTTCTTGGCCATTAATGTAAATGTATGGAATCTATGGTAAAGGAATTATGCAAGAGATAGTGCACAAGGTTATTTGCAAAAAAGTGTGCCTCTGTCTCGTTCGAGTTCGAAAATAGGTTTACGATCGAGTATTTACTTCGTCTACTTACGTTACGCATGTAACTTTTTAATTTTTCGGCATTAAAATCCTCCTAGGAAAAGTTTTTATGTTAATTTTTATTAGACTAAGTTTGGCATATAGGCAGCGGGCCGGAAATTTATACGATGACGGCGCCCAGTTGCCTGGATGATTATTGAGGTTATACTTCTTTTGGCGCGTTCGGGGAAAATGGTGAATGTTAATTTTTACGATGCGCACGCACATCATTTTGAAGTTAGCTAGTCAACATGTCATATAGTTATTTGTCTTGTAGTATATATGATAGTTAAATAAACTTTATTTAACTAGATAATACGTTAGAACTTTCATTTTATTAAATACTCTATTTTCTGTTATAAGTGTAGTTCCTTCTACAAACGTAGAATAATACGAAAGATAAAATTTTTAGAAAGGTTTTTATTAAGTTAGGCCATACATGTTCTTATTACGTGCGCACATAAGCACACACACACACTTTTTTATATACCATGTATATGTATATTATATTACTTTGTACATACTATATATTAATACATAAACGCGTATGTATGATACACATACTTAGCACCAGAGAAATTATGTAATGAATTAAAAACGGTTTGCATCATCCGATGGCGTTTGCGGCTGGCGTTTTTTTACCGCTCCGTGTGTACACAAGCCTTAGGGTCGGCTTCATTAAAAACTTCCAAGGTATCAATCAGAAGGCCACTTAACCTTACGGGGGAAAGGACGCCCCATACACGCTCATGAGATGAATTGTTCAATACATTCAATTTGCTATTTATTAATGGATATTCGGCGATCGGTTCTAGATAAGCTGATGAATTTCGGGATCGTATTGTTCTTTTCTATGGTAATGATAGTGAGGCAGGTAATACAGGACAAGTGTGTTGTAATATGCGAAACATGCGTACTTGTTTTTAGGGTTCCGTAGTCCATTAGGAACCCTTATAGTTTCGTCATGTCTATCTATCGGTCCAGGCTGGTGCTGCGTCGATTGTCACGAAAATTGGTGGAGAGATGCATATTGAAGATCCAAACTTGGTTTTCAAAACAATGAAAAAAAATTTTTTTTTTCACGTCCCATACAACGAAAAGTGATTTAAAAGAAATGATTTACCCCATCGTGTGGAATATCGTTGGAAAGGTCTTTGAAAATGCAATAAAAACTGCCTTACAACCATATGGACCAAACCCCCTAGCCTCGATATATCCCAATACGTCCACTCCCTTAACTTTTAAAATATTATTACAATAAATCTGAAAAAATACGTGCTTCAGACGACGAATATGTACTTATAGTTGTCCTTACAAAATGTATGGAGCCGAGCTAAATTAAAAATAAGATTAAAGATTTTGTGGGTACATATTTATTTTTGTCAAGCAGTCGGACGTTCGGATAGCTACGGAACCCTTTCAATTGCGTGCTCTTGGACGGTTTTTTAAATTAACAGCTGATGAACGATGGTAATGTATGGTTAATTTTCGACTCGATACATATGGTAAATAGTACTACATACCGTAATTTTTATGCAATATATCCGCTATGGACGGATTTTGGTAGTTTTTAATAATAGTAATGGGACATGAACATTTTGTGATGAAAATTCGAAAAAAAAAAACGTGAAAAAATTGCATAAACGATATTTGAAAACAAAAAAATATCATGCGACTAAAGCCAGTGTCATAAAATTTTAATTAATTTATTATCACTGGTCGATAACTTTAGTTCTTAGTTTACTTTACTTTTAGTTTTGGTCAAAACTTCCTTGAGATTTGTCTTCAACGTCAAAAGTCTAAACGAAAATCTATATGTGAAAACCGTAATAAAATTTGATCATCCTTTTGAAAAAAAATTGTTGACGTTATATAAATAACAGATAACTAAAAATAAATTGACCCCTTGAGCGTCGGCGGTACACACGGTGAAATCCAAAAAAAAGGACCCATTCAGTGTCTAAATTACTGTTACGATGAGTAAAGTATGTAATAAATAGCTTAAAATAAACAAAAGGTAAAAAAATCGCCCTGACACTGCAGAGACTACCTTTTGTTTATTACACTCGGTACTCGATTGCCATCATATTTATGTAATAAAATTAGGGGCATAGTGTTAGCCGAAATTTTCCAATAAATGAATGAAGTTTGGCGGTACAGCGCGGTGCCTACACAGGTCATCGACATCCCCGCCACTCCGGTTATGCCGTGACCGTTAGGGTGAACATGAATCGCGTAATAACTTTTTTATCTTTAGATTATGTTTGCCGAGCGATAAATCAATATTTATTTTTGATTATATTTTTATTCTTCATATATGATCCCCTAATATAACGTCTTAAAGTATTGGAAGTGACTTGCCAATCATCCTGTATATGTAGATAATAGGGCAATAGATGCTAGACGAATGTCTCTCCCTCTCAAGTATATTTCTTCTATCTCCATATATCCCCTATTTAAATTATATGTGCAAATAAAGCACTGTTATCTCAAGCACCCACATTATATAAACAGAGAGTCGTATAATTCATTTTCAGAGGTACAGCTGACGAGTGGGCCCCCCGCGGGCCAATAATACGATTACGGACCTCTAGATCGATTAACAATCGATACCGTGCCTTAATAAGCACTTTCACCGACCAAATGTCACATCCCAGAGATGTTATTAATTCTATACCGGACAAGAGTAACAAACGAACAGACAGTACTACAGGCTAAAAGATATTAGTTTGAAAAATAAATATTTTATTCAGACTTAGTTATATGGGTTAACTACCTAGATTAACATATAATAAGATGGTTGGTGAGTCATCTTCAATACTCGAAGACGTTGTGTGTGGGGATCATATATGAGGAATTAAAATATAATTAAAAGTAATTATTAATTTACTACTGTGTAAACATAATCGAAATATGGATAAAAATGACGTAAAGTACGTCCATCCTAGCGGTCACGATGCGGCCGGGGGGAGGGCTCGGTGGCAGCTAGAGTAGGCTGAGATTTGCCACCACACTTTATTGATTTATTAGAAAGTTTGGTCGAAAACAATGCCCCTAACTTTATATCATAAATATGATGACAATCCAGTATCCGGTGTTCTTTAATATCGCAGGTGATTCACCAATCACCCTGTATATTCAAACTCAAACTCAAAACTAAATTTATTTATCCAACACAGAACATTATAAGGGTAGTGTAAACAAACATATACTTAACTGATAATAATAACACAACTAACAAATAGAAATAGAACCAATAGCAATTACGTAATAGAAATACAACAAATATATAATATTAGTTTTTTTTATGAAATGGACAACAAACGAGCAGACGGTTTACCTGATGTTAAATGATACTGTCGCCCACGGACACACGCAACATCCGGAGAGTTGCGAATGCGTTTTCAGTTAGGGAAATTGGATAGGATGGGGTCGGGATTGAAGATTTAGAGGAGATAAGAGTGGGAAAAGTAAAGGGCAGATATGGCCATCCGGCATGCCTAAAAGTCATGCATACTTCATTTTATGCCGACTTCATAAAGGGCGGTGGTACTTACTCGGACGAGTGTGGTCATAAAAATGCAGCAAAAGTTATGTTATGCTCTGATACACGTGAATTTAAATCTTTAGGCGGTTATTAAACAAAGTAGTTTTTCTGTAATAAAATCGCGCTATAAGGAGACAATGTTTATGATTGTCTTTTATTAAAGCCATTTCTATACTTTAGACTAACTATGGGACATAATCCTATGGGCTTTCTGTTTTGTTCCGAAATCCCTTTTGTCACGGTCATTTGGTTTAGGAGTGATTATTTATTATAATTAGGGTATTTATTACTCGAGCGTCGTATTAACTGGGGCTGAGCTGTCATTGTCATTTGTTAACAACAAATAAGAAATGGCCGAATTGTAATATACATTTATAAATTTGTGTAATGACAACCAAATATACGTTATTTTTTGTGCTATTTTTATATATTATCTTGAGATTAAGATGTTTAGGGAAGGAAATAATTTTCGAAATTAAAGTTTATTATGAATTTATTTTTATATACTATATATTTGAATTATACCGAATAAATATATGGAAGTATTCATATTGGACATAAAAAATGTAATGCAAATTATATTAAACAAACAAACATTTTTTATGGCAGTTTACGGTAGTTTTTGTTTAACTAAACTACCCACTTTCTGGTCTGAATAAAAATATATTTTTATTCTCGTGAGCTCTTTGGTATTTTACTAGTTAATACATTTAATATAAGTAAAGTCGTTTAACTGTAATTAAATAGTATTTTCTTGTTGTTAATATCTTGCTATGTTATTTAAATATGTATTGTACATTAATTAACACTTAATACAAATCTTTCGTCTTTTAATTCTATATATTTTTAATCATTTCTTATACATAATGTGTAATATTTTAGCTATCGTAAAAAAATATTTTCGCGTTTTTTTTTAATGAAATACCTTTATAGAAGCATTCAACGTTGGACAAAATGGGTGAAGCATGTGTCATTTTTGTTGAGCGAATTGAGTTATCGATTTCATGAAAATTATATGAAACCGTCTTGTAACTAAATCCATTCAGATATACAAAAATGAGAATCGGTTCATAACTTCAGGAGAGATCAGCAATTTTACATTAAAAAAAATCATACTGTCGAATTGAAAACTTCTTCCGTTTATGAAGTCAGTCGAAAAAAATAATAACTCATGCACTGCGTCGAGGGATGATAATAAAATGATATAGCGTTAAAAGTAATATGAGTTTTAAAAAATAGCGTATACTGCACTTCAGCAAAGAACATGCATGAACCCGCGCCATAGTTGTCAATGTCAATTTTTAGTAATTTTATTGTTAATTATTAAGATATTTCTTTAAACGGTTCATAAATGACGGAGAAGGCGCCAACATGCCTAAAAATAGAAACATCGAAATCGAGACCTTTCTCCTTTTTATAAGTCGATTAAAAATGTTAAGGTTGCAAACCTACAAAATATTCATAATTACACGAATGGTTTTATGTTAGCTAAAACATAATATTAAGTTTTATAACAATTTTTTGTTGGTGTCCGTACATTTTATGATTGACAAGTCAAGTGAAAAATTGTCGTGTACAGACAGAATTATGTTTTGTCAGTTTAGTATTACTAATATTTGGTAAATAAAAGTAGACCTAGACGGTCGTTCAAAAATTGCCATAGCGGTCGGTATTTCACGACCACAAGGCGGGGTATTGGTAAAGTTTTCAACTAGCAATAATCGCACCTCGGATTAACCTCATTGGTTACGATATTGCCTCTGCGCAAAGTTAAAAAAATTTCGCGCTCGGTGGCCCTTACGTACGGTACGATAGTCAAACCATATCGCGATTCAGAATACCACTAGCGCCATCTGTTCAGTGAAATGGGTAATAAAAGAAATGACAATGCTCTACATTTGGTAGAGTCACAATACATTTACGTACAGAGAGGTATTTATTATAATAAATGACATATAATTGTTATAAAAATTATCTCATTACTATATTTAACTTGAAGGAGTTTTTTTTCCACTATTTTTATATTTCATATTCAAAAAGAATTTTTAGTCATATCAATGTTATTATAAATATTATTTTATTTTCTCAATCTAAAAACATTAATTATTGTTTTTATGGCACCTTATGGCTTTTAATAAAAACAAACAAGGAAACAATATGTTAGAGAAAGTCAAACTCTACAATTTTAAAAACATTTAAATTTTAAATTTTAGTAACATTGTAGATTAAAAAAATATTGTATAATATGACAATAAATCTTATTTTAAACAAATGATAATTAGTACTACAGTAATTTCGCGTGTGTACTAAAGTTTAATGAGCGAAATTGCAGATTGCTGCCGATAGATGGCGGGACAAGGATTCTATGAGCACACGCAAAGTAAATTTAGAATCGAACATAGTAAATATTCGTATTAGTTAAAAATATTAAATTTTCATAACATATTAATAAAGAACACATGTTTATAAGGTCTAGTTATTAGTCAAGTCAAAACCAATTCAATTAGTACACGGCTGTCGTAATTAATAGTAACACATTCGCATTTCATGTTATGTTATGTTGTATCACATGAATATATTTGTGTTTACAGGGCCGCAGCAAATCGCGTCAGACCCATAAAATTTTTCGGTATAAGAAATCGCATAACGTTCCAACAACACAAATAGCTTAAATAAAAAAAAGCCGATATAGAGCACAAAAAATGTACATATATTTATGTGGTTATAAAGGCATATATAGGCTGACTGGTGAGTCACTTTCAAAACTTTAATATGGTATATATGAAGATCATATATAAAGAGTACACACATTATTAATAATAAATATTGATTTTCCACTGAGTAAACATAACCAAAAATTAGAAAATAATTACGTAATCCATGCCCATGCAAGCGGACATGGCGTTGGCGCATGACGGCCTCGCGCGTTAATTCATTTATTGCAAAATTTGTTAGAAAACTGTGCCCCTAATTTTATTACATAAATATGATGACAATCGAGTACCGTTTTTATGTGGTTTTTCATGGGCAATGGCTTCATTCGACATCGCACGGACTGTTTATTTATTTCTTTATATGTACAGTTAAATTATCCAACATCTACAATAATTAAAAAAATAATGTAATACACAAGACTGATAATTTTACTAACAGGTATACGCGACATTAGTGCAAAAAAAATATTTTTCAGTTTCAGTAATTTTGGAACGAACAAGATGTATTATTAAAATTAAGTCTACATAGACCTGGAGCCTGTTTTATGCTTTAGAGATTGTTTAAAAATATAGATACGGCAATTGGTCACATTTTTTTCAGGCTCTTGGTCAGTTCTGGACATCGAGCATATCTAACTCATGGCTGTGAGAGGATGACTGCTTATAAAACCGCGAAAATACTTGCACGTAGAGCTTTCTCAGTAGAACGAGTCGTGTCACGAGGTGCATTGTGGACGCTTTTTGTGGGGTCATGATGTTTCCGTGTCGGGGGTCGGATGCGCGCTTGTCCGATGGCGTCGACACATTTTTGGCGTTCGAATTTTGAATAATTTTTTTTTAATTCAAAATAGTTGTTTTAAAAGTTATTTAGTGTCTATGGCTAATTTTACTCTTATCAATGGAAATGTCTTGACTTGACTTAAATAGTCTTGATTAGACTTGAATAGAGCAATTAAAAACCGGCCAAGTGCGAATCGGCTTCGTACAAGAATTATTTTTTTTATTTGCCTTAACACGTTTTTATTACTTTTTTCTATATTAGTAACAGAAATACAAGTTTTGTGAACATTTTAACTATATTTAAGTATTACAGATCACAAGATACAGCTCATTGATTGACATATGGACGCACGAAAAGACGTAATAAGATAGTTATTATCTAAAACCACCACTAGCAATAAGCTGCGTCTAGCATATTTTGGTCTGTATACGGAACACACGTACAAGATATTCAAGGAATAATTGGCAGTTAGTTTTGTTGGACCACACACAAACATACTCAGGAGTGAATACAATTTGTGTTCAAACAAATTCAACATTTGCAAGAGGAGCTTCCTTTGGTCTAGTGCCCAATGTATTATCAAAAACATTTATTAGCACCATTCGGAATATTCGAATTGTAAACTAGGCATTCAAAATCACTTGAAACTTCATCCCTAAACTAACCTTAACTGTTCAAACTTAATTATATTTACTCTTTTGCTTAAAAAAAAAAACTTTGACAATTGTAATTGTTTCTACCTAGTCGACCTTCAATGCACACAATTTTTTTTATGACTTGAATGGTTTAGGGTAGGGTTATAAGCACCCTATTCCGGTTTGTAGCCGCTCCCTTGAACGACAGTCGAGCACAAAGTAGATAATGACATGAGTGTGTGCTTGCGCGTGTGTGTGCAAGTATCTTGCAATATAAGGTAAGAACATTTCAGAACGTGAGATAACCTATCGCACAAACATTAAATCTCACGTGTTGGCGATAAGTGGCGCGTCATATCTCGATGAATTATTCACCAACGGATCCCTGATAAGATGATGACCCGAACCGTTCACCGGTGAACACATTATTCACTCAACATCGGCATTTGAACATACAGTGCATCACGTCTGTAATTTATTTATTGTAGCTAATATTATTCTCATAGAAAATTTCGAAATCGACTTCAAACACCTTAGAAGTATAAGATAGATTTTTACCAGAATTTTACGAGTCACCCAGAAAATATATCACACCTCATCCCAAACACATAGCTTTTTTTTTTTATGGAAAGGAAGACAAACGAGCAGACGGTTCACCTGATGGTAAGTGATCCCGTCGCCCATGGAC
>JAOCPS010557735.1:0-11267 GCA_025505425.1 Graphium colonna | reverse complement strand
GCTCCGAATTGCAAGGAAACTGGATAACCAGTTTCCTTGCAATCGCATAATTTCTCAGGTAGCCCGTAAGACGAGATCTTGGAAATGAGCGCTTTGTGCCATATCCGATCAAAGGTCTTTGCTACATCCAAGCTAACTGCCAGAGCCTCCCCCTTGCTCTCAATTGCTTCCGCCCATCGATGGGTCAGTTATACAAGTAGATCATCAGCTGACCGATTTCGGGAGAAGCTATACTGGCGGTTGTCGATCAACTGATGATGATCTGTATCTGAGGAGTTGAGTGTTGATAAGGAAAGCGTTCAAAAATTTTGTTATCTATAATCGCGCCAATATTTTGCATTCGTTTTCGGCATATTTGAAGAATTTTATTATAAAAATGGTAAAAAAACTCCACACACTTATAATACATATAAAAATAACGAAAAATATAATATAAAAAACAACACTAGAACACAAGGGGAACTTGAATGTCTTAAGCAAATTCGAAACCTCATTAAACTCAAACTTGATGTGATTTGTCACCTGATTAAACTCAAAATATTACAAGGAACTATTGTCGCCTCTAAGCTAAAGATTTTCGGTGAAATAGAAAAGTTCTATGGGGAACTATATACTTTCCAAATACTTCTAACTCACGCACACCACGCGGATCATCCTCGTGCCGTACTGACTCGCCACCTATCAGACGAGCTACCTGATATTAACATGAGCGAGATTAGTTTGTCCCACAGACAACTTGCGAACAGCGAATCTCCGGAAGAGAACGAAATTACGTCAGTGTAATTAAAAGGATTAAGCTAGCGAAGCTCTTCAAATCGATCCTCCATAATGGCATTATATCGGAGGCATGGAGCAGAGGTGTTGTTGTATTGTTTTTCAAGAAGGTTGATAAGATGCTGCTGAAAAACTATCATATAAAACTATCGCCCTATAATACTTCTGAGCCACGTGTACAAGTTGTTTTCCACGGTGAGAAAAAATCGTTACGCCGAAGAATTTATGACTTCCAGTCCGTGGGGCAGACCGAGCTTCGAAAAAGTTTTAGTACAGTGGGCCATGTGGTCCATTGAGCTAAAACGTCCACTGGCAAATAATCCAGAAGACCGAGAAGTACAATCAGCCTCTATGCTTAGCGTATGTGGACTACGAAAAAGACTTTGTAGTCCACATAAGCTAAGATGATTCCAGAGCAGGGAAAGCGCCTTACATTGATGGTAGTGTTCTTTAAATAAAGTTTTCGGCATAGCCTAAGATCTGCACGGACTTGTAAAATATAGTGCCAGTTAACTCAATTTTGGCGCCTTGTCTAAGGCTTTCGTGGGCCCTAAAAGGTTCCGAAATGTTTCTCTGGACCCTTACCACGCTATGTGTGTTCCGCATAGTCATTTTTGTAAGAGATACGAGTATATAGGGTATACCTGTCTCAGTCATCGCCCGATACAGTAAATTACGAAGGACAGTGGTGGGCAAACTTAAAATTAATGAAAAGCTGATGTGTAATTCTAAGGTATTTTAAGGGTCTGCCTCAGAGAGAATATTTGGCCAATAGTGGACCAGTTGGGATGGAAACCACACTGATATTCACCCAAATTTCGCTCGACATATGATGATAATCTTTTTAAGAGGAGACTGGCAAGGATCTTTTATGCTGTATTAAGTAGAGAGATGCTACGGTAGTTTTTGCATCCTAATATATCTCCTTTTTTGTGGAGGGGCAGATTACAACGATATTCCACTCTTCCGGCATTGTTTAAGTACTTCAGATATTGACAATGAGTTTTTAAAATTCTCTCTCAAATCGGGGCCCTGAAAAACTTTATAAGTTTCTCAGAGTAATTGTCAGCACCAGGTGCTTTATTGTTTTCTTAATTCCTAACTTTACTTCTTCCAGAGTTGTTTGGGGCGTACCATTATCATCTGGCAGATGATATACGCTTCCTTGGGCATCTAACATTTCATTCGGTTCTGCACACGATCCTCACCATCCACTGTTTTACAGGCCGAAATTTTAGGTTTGGATCCCTTACACCCTTTATTGATGTATTAGTTAAACTCGTTTGTCTCATTTCTGGAATAGCTTTGTGCTATCTCTTTAAGTTAGTTCTCTTCATCGTACCTTTTCTTTTTCTTGTTAAGATGTTTTTTCCTTTCTTACGTTCCTTCTTACGCTTGTGGGAGTTGCTTTGTGGTAGCATTCTATATGTTTCGTTTTTGTAATTCATGGCTTTCTGGCACTCTTGGTCAAACCAATCGCTTCTTTTTGGAGAGTTATTCTTCAGTCGTAAGTTTAGCATTTTTAGATAGCCCCAGGTCTTACACGAGTCAGCAACTCTGTCTATACCCTCAGATTCTGTCAATTCTCGGCATACTGTGTCCACATACTTAGCTATACCCTGTTCCTTATTTAGCCCAGTGGCATCAAACTACTTCTCGCCCACTGTCTTCGTGTACTTTCCTCGGGATATGCGGGCACGTATATTACAGGTGGTACAATTAATATTAGCGCAGCAACGGCTACCAACATCCAGGAGGTTAGAGAAATGTCTATTTTCGACCAAGACGTGATTTATTTGGTTGCGTGAAACTACATCTGCTGGGGTCCATGTCATTTTTTGGACAGACTTATGTGGTAGCATGTACTGCTGATTGTCATACCCAACGATGTGACGAGGTCTATTAGACAAGTGCCATTACCATTAGTTGTTTCATGAAGGCTGTGGCGGCTTATTGTGAGTTGCAAAAATTACTCTTTTCTAATGTTAGCATTTGGGTCTCCAAAAATTAGTTTTATGTCACGTTTCTTAACTTCCACGTACATAATGCGAATTCGTTAGTCCGTTTTACATAGCCACGTCGATTAGAATTATTCCGGTCCGTAAAATTTACTCTTCCTTTCTTAATCGGTTGAATTTCAGATGAGTGATTGATTAGCTCCCTGCATTATTTTTTTTAAAAGATCAAAGTCTTGTGGTTACAAAGATGTTTTACAAACATAAATCGCACAAAGACAAACACCCAGATCCGAAACAACTATTTGTAGGTTGTACAAATATTTGCTCCGTGTGGGAATCGAACTCACGACCTGCGACGCCGCAGCCAATGTCTTAGCAACTGCACCAACCGTGTTAATTCTTTAAATTTGAATAAACTAAAAAACTAATTCATTGAGAAATTTAGATCTAATCATCACAATACTTCTCTAACTTTTCTTCGTTGATAAAATTGCTTTTATATTAATTTGGTATAGAAATAGGGATTGTCCTTTAAGTATATAATGTATATGTAGACATTATATATAAGTAAAAAAAAAATTACTTTTATATTATTGCTTAAATATGTTTTGAAATTTTATTATGAGTTTTAAAGTTCATTTTTGCTCCACTGATTATGGTAAGGGAAGTTTTTTATTAAATTCAGCATTAAATAATGGCCAATTAGTGACACTATATATATTATAACTATTTATAAATGTAAAACATTTTCTAATAATGATACTTCTCTCAAATATGTCTGCTTGGAGACTTGTTCTACATAAGTTACACAAGCAGACAAATGGATTAATTTTATATTTTACTTTCTACATATCATAAATGGTAACAACCTCAACTATTGGGAATGTATCAGGATACCATATATACTAATATTATGAAGCTGAAGTTTGTTGGTTAGGTTGAACAAACTTATCTCTGCAACTATTGTTCCAAACAGAAAAATTATTTTGGAGTTGGATAGTTTGTTTATCGACAAAGGCTTAAGGCTATATAATATCATGCTATGACCAACAGTAGCGTAGCATCAAAGATAAATGTTGTAACAATAGGGGAAATTTATGAGGGAAAAACCACAGAGAACAACCAGACGAATGATAAAAAAGTTTAGTGCATAACTTATAACAATATTGGAAGCATACTTTTTATGCCAACTTAAGAAAGTCGGCATAAAATAAAGTATTTGTGACATTTGGGCTGCCGGATGGCCACATCTACCCTTTTCTTTTCATTTCCAAATCCTTAATCCCGACCCCATCCAATTCAATAAACCTAATATATCCGATCTCCCAGTTTGACAACGAACTCGCAATTCTCCGGATGTTGCGTTTGTCTATGGGCGACTGGATCGCTTACCATCCGGTGAACCGTCTACTCGTTTGTCTTCCTTTCCATAAAAAAAAGCATTCTAACAACACTGATAGTATCTAATATTGTGGAAATATTACTTTGTTTATTGTTTGTATGTAGTATGAAACTATAAACATATGTTAATAATTCATGATAAAATTCTGTATTAATAACATGAAGGTTATTTAAAAGCAAAAAATATATATATAATGACATGTTATGGATTAATACTTGGTAAATTATTATAATATGAGCTCACAATTGGTTTTTATATCAAGAAAATTTTTGATGTACTTAAATACAAAACTTGGACAAATTTTTACCTTGGAAGCTTGAGAAGATATATTAACAATGGCACCATGGGTCTTATTTTCTACCATTTTACGTGCAACCACTTGACTTATATTGAGAACGGCTTTTACATTTACATTGAAGATTCTGAAAAAACAGAGATTATTTTGTTGATGTGTTGGAAGTGCTGAAATAATAAGTTATAATAAATAATAAGAATAGTTTTGAAATCTTGCAATTATGGAACTATTACAAGTTTATATTCAAACCAACTTCAAACACCATAGAAGTGCCCTCCTGTGGCATATTTTTTCCCTTTCTACGTAAAAAGTAATGAACTAAAATATCAGAAAATTTTGTGGGACCATTTTGGAAGTATACAGGTGACTGGTAAATCATTTTTAATACTTTAAGTTGTTATATGTGGGGATCATTGGAGAATTAAAATATACTTAAAAGTAAATATTAATTTAGTACAGTGTAAAAATAATTTAAAGGTAAATAAATTATTGTGCAATTTGTGTTCATTCTAGCAGACATGCCGTGGCTGAGGGTGAGGTGGAAGGCGGGTGAGCGCTTGGGGGTCGTCGAGCGTAGTGCCAATCAGGCGCCTTGCCACCACACTTCGAGAGTTTGGTCGAAAACTATGCATCTAGTTGTATTACCTAAATATAATAACAATCCAGTATTGAGTGCTCTCCTTTAATATTGTTAGTGAGTCACCAATCACCCTGTATACTTTCAGATAAAAAAAATATTTTTAACATTGCCAAAATACACAAATATCAAATGAATAAAAATCAAAAATAAGAGAAATGCGATGCAACAAAACTCTTTTGAATGTTCTCTAGAAGTACAATTGTTTAAAACTTACTTGTCGTAATCTGCAGGTGTGCAGGAAAGAAAAGAATCGCAAATAGCTACTGCAGCATTATTGACTAAGGCGTCAAAATGACCTAACGATTCTACGGCTGTCCGAGTTTTTTCCCAATCAGCTATGTCTACATCAACAATATCGATAGATGGGTATTCACTTTGTAATGTTTCTAAATGTTCTCTAGTTCTCGATAG
Organism: Graphium colonna; assembly: GCA_025505425.1. Lineage (NCBI taxonomy): Eukaryota > Metazoa > Arthropoda > Insecta > Lepidoptera > Papilionidae > Graphium > Graphium colonna. The sequence goes on along the minus strand of JAOCPS010557735.1, from coordinate 5,787 downwards.
GGCTACTATATTGGCACCAGCTCGCCACAGCTCAATTGCAATACCGCGACCAATTCCTGTAAAGAGATATACATAGGATTCTAATTTGTAAAACTACAACTGTTTAACATTTATTTTAAAGTTTGTGACACAAAATTAATAATTATTTACGTTAAAATAAATAAGTAAACTAACCTTGTCCAGCGCCGGTAACAAGTATACGCTTTCCTTTAAAAGAAATTTCCATTTTTACTTTTATTTTTTACTTATAAATCTAGAACTGTACAAATAAAACGACGGGCCGCAAAACAAAATAATAAAAATGGGACGAATAGGATCGCAGAATTGATGAAAAATGTCAAACGTTATCATCTGACCTGACATATCAGAGTAACAGTGTTTCCAGAATGCTTAAGTCAATGTTCCGCGAAATAAAGAAAAACGTCCCAAAATTATTATTAAGTATATTGGCAGACTTATAATTCGAAAGTTTACTAAATATACATGATAATTTTTTACATTATTTTTATATTTTAAGAGTGAAATCATGTGCACTTCTTGATTTTGCATGATTTTCCACTCGTTGAAGAAGAGACACATTGATACTTTTATTGAAAAAGGTCGTTAAAGTCTTTGGAACTGGTAGTGCACAAAGATAGCAAATTTCAAATAATATGAATACAAACATATTAAGAGCTTTGTTCGGAGTGCGTTGGGGCTCCCATCTATGTATCCAAAATCCTTTACGGAGTAGCGTTCCTAAAGCCATGTAGAAAGCTAGCCCTTACTAAATTGATCAATTTTCAATCCAAATGTCTAGGTCTTCGTAGGCAATTTCTTGCTGACATACTTTTCCAAAGATGTTCAGTTCAACGTCTCATATTAAGATCCTTAAGTCTTCTTTCTCAGTCTATTAACTCCTCATGCTGGTGTAATAAACCCTATCCATTACTAATTAAAAGCTTGAATGTATATATAGCTATAAATCGTATGGGACTGCGTCGGAGCATACAGCGGTTAATTTAACGTTAAATATCTATGCCTCGCAATCAGGTCGCTTGGTCATGAAATCGTCGCTTTAGCTTAAGAATACTTTACTTATTCGCTCTGTGGTCAACTATCATCGTGCGAAGCACCTCGCCGGCATGGTCGTATATAGAGGAAGAGCTGGGTAGTCCGTGCCCAACTCCGGGATCGTCTAGTGCCTTTCCCAGGAAGATGAAGTGCCTACCCAGGATGGTCTAATGTCCACCCAGGATGGTCTAGTGCCCATTACAGGGTTTCTGCTGAGCTCAAGCTCTTGAGAACTAGACAGAATGTCTACGGATAGTTTGGGGGTATTATCTACTTTCATTGAGTCTATAGTTAACTCAGGTGGCTGGCAGTTCTGGGTTGCGATGATGTCATGATCTTTTACCATCAAGTTCCATAATCAACTAAAATACTCCTCATACCTCCTCCTAGCCTTATTCTTAAATTACTTGGGATCGGCTTCTAATCCATCCAAATGCGAATGGAATCTGACCCCACAGTGAGTAACTGTATTCGAATGATGGATTACTTGTCAGGATACATGAAGGCACTAACGTTATCCGATTAAAATCATGAAAGTATTTTACACCTATTCATTGTTGGATGATGCGGAGGACGATGCTATTTTAGTGGCTGACTTCATAAAAAGGAGAGACATATGTCCTATTTCTCCCATTACAGGGTCCATCAAATTTTTGAAAAGACCGGCACAGTAGATTGTTTTTAAAACCGAAATAACGAAAAAAAGATAGTGCATTTGTAAAGTTTTTCAAATCGGTTTTTAATACAACAAATTCCAAGTTTTAAAATACAACAAATTCTGTGGAAACAAAGCTCGTCATCCATTTAAAATTGGCTTTAGCTTGTGGTATCTCCCGCGTAACAATGGTTTTGTTACTATAGAAACTTATTATAAGAGCATTAGATATCTAACTAATCGTCACTTAGCAACGATATCGTGATTGTAAGATTTTTATACATAGAACAATAATCAAATTGGTTACTTCTAACGTCGATTTTTTTGAGTTTTTTCATACATAAACCTATCCTGAACAAGCATTAACATTTCAAGACAGAAAAAGGGTATACAAATCGGTAAAGTATTTTTCAAATTTTAGCGAGACCAACGACTTGCTGTTCAATTTTATATACAGGGTGACTGGTGATCATTATCACCTCACATCACCTTCAATATTTAAGGATGTCATATGTGAGGATGTTATATAAAGAATAAATGTAATATTAAAAGCAAATATTAATAGACCACTGAGTAAATTTAAGCGAAAATTGAGTAATTATATATGAAATCTATGGGCATCCTAGTGGACTAACGCGTCCGCATTTTCGGGTCAATGAACTGCATCAGTCGGCCAGTTGTTTGCTGGCGGTATCGTATCCATGCTTCATCTATTTATTGAAAAATTTAGTCGAAAACTGTGCCGCAAATTTTATTACATATGTAAATATGATGACAATCGAGTACCGAATGCTCTATTTTAATATCTGTATATTTTGTGTGTGCCAATAGGCTTTAAGGCTAAGTTCTTCAAGCGCACAATACATTAGTATGTGCTGTCAGTGCGTGTGCGAAAGAAACAACCGTCCTCAAACGCACCGCAATGACAAGGACAGAGATCACGATGACGCGGTGCGATCGCAACGGAGCGGGAGCGAAACGTGCCGTAAATTCGTTGATTTTAAGAAAAAAAAAATATGTTGTATAATATTAACAATATTATTACCGACATCGCTTACACCATCACAGACGCTTATTTTAGTTAGATTTTCTATCCGTTAAATTACGTACAATTTAAATAATATTGGTTTTAAGACGAGGAATGGGGCTATGTTTGGCATTTTTTTCTATTAGATAAAATTTATCCAATTGTGTAACAAATATTCGACGAAGCTACGAAAAGGTCTCAAATATGTGTTTTTTTTTTTAACTTTTTTAACATGGAGTATTATAAAATAAAACCGTTTATAAACGTGCAATTTCTAGAAAAACCCGGCCTTAATTCCTGTTGTCGTTCTAAAACTAACGATTGTAACAAACATAGACGAGCGATATCTACAGAATTCAAAATGAAAATTCATATTCAACATTGAAGTGGTACCAGTTACTCAGTGATGGTCAAGAATACTACCACCGGCTCGGAGAAAAAGCAACGAGGAAAACCGACGTAAGATATTATATATTTTTTCCCACAAAAATGGAGTAGGTAAACGCAGTAAATTTCATTTGAAAAAGCCTGGACCGAGTAATTCATTATCTGTGCACAAATGTTCTTCGGCAATTTTTTTTTAATTTATTCACGGATAAATTTTGAACGTTTTCTAGGATGTTGCAATAAGCGTGTACATTGTCCCATAAAATATTCACTCATTCTTCTCAGCTTACAATAAATCGAACATTCATTTTCACATTACGAGTGCTTAGCTGTTTACTTGGTAATCATGAATCGGTTATAAAACGACATATCATTTCATACAATTATTTCCGGCTTGCTATTATTCTTAATCTTATGAACGCGATGCGGTACGCATTACTGCTTTTCTTATGCCAAAATATCGGAATAAATTATGCGTTGGTCAATTTTACCGACCTCACATTACAATCCGAATATCATGGTGAGGACTTTCCAGAAAAATATAAAGTACCCGAAATGATATATCCGAAAATTTCAGATTTACAACAATATTTAAATAAAGTAGCACGCATCGTGGATTATTTTTATAAATCGCCAAATTCAACTGATTGTAACACATTGATAGCAATGTCATATGTTAAAGGTAATCTTTAAATTTTTTAGTTTGGTTCGATTTCAATGTTCTATTTTTTTCTAGAAATCTGTATTTGCTTAAACGGTTGTTGTTAACAAGCTTTCTATACTATGTATGATGCGGGCTGCTCAAGACGGGGATAGTTGGCGCGCCTTGGGGGAGGCTTAAGTTCAGCAGTGGACGGCGTTAGGCTAATGTGGTAACTGTCTATAAACTTTAATGAAGTCAAATATCTTAGTCCTACATCCGCAAAAGTTTCTTTAAAAGGAGTGTAAAGTATTTGTCTTACATATTATTAATCAAGAGTAAAAAAAACAGCCATTTTTTAAAATTATCCAACTGGGCTAAGGCCTCTTCTAGAACGAGGGATGCCCTATGCATATATCCACGTATCCCCAGTGGGGATTGGATTTCACATATCTTAGAAATATTATTTTAAAGATATGCAGGTTTCCTAAAGATGTTTTCTTTCACCGCAGAGCACGTGGTAAGTCAGCACTTAAAATTGCAATTAGAAATTTGACAATTACATTGGTGCCGCCAACGGGGAACGAACTCAGGTTCGCCTCGAGTAAACAGAATTGAAGGTGAGTACCCGGACACTGAGCTGATTGATTAAGAGTGGCTTGCACCAAATTTCGTTTAAATATGACCGTAATAAAGTTAGATTTAAAGGAAAATACTATACGGAACCGATATTGGGGGTCAAATTTTGACAGTTCGCTTAACAGATGCAGCGACCTATTTAGCGTGGAGCAAGTCCTTGACAAAACTTAAAAGTAAATCTTATTTTAAATAAAATTTTAATGTCATTTAACTATATTGTGCAAGTGGCTCTAAGATTGACTAAATTATTCTATTTTGTCGTTAATTTCTTCAATGAAAGCCTTATTATTTTATTATGTTATATTAATTTGCCTTCCCAGAAAATAAATTTGAAAAATTACTCGTATCTATGGCTACATTTTATTTTATGACCTTTTAGTCACTTTGGCACGAGCTTTAAAGGATCACAAAGACCATATAATCAAAGAAGATTTTGATACAATTTTGGATGTAATGAGAAAATGTGCAAATATTGTTTCCCATTTCGTTGACATTAAACGTAAATACGGATGGCAAGATTACGAATTTCGAGGTAAATTGTAATAAAACTTCTATAGAAAAAAAAATTTACATTGCTCATTTTTATGCATATCTTTACAGAATGGCTTAACTGACTTTTTTTTGGAACGAAGATCTTTAACGCGGCTTACGGGAAATGCGATTTACTAGAAATCGTCACGTAACGAAAGCCCGTATTCTGTGTGTGCATGCGCAACTCTCTCTCTGTCCCCTGTCGCTTTTTATCGGATAACCTCAACACACAATGTAAAACGACACAGATATTAAATTTCGTGATAATGTATTTGTTATTTGTGTTAGATAGATAAATCATACGTATTATGCTATTAGACAAGATATAACTGTAAATCCTATAAGAGACAGAAAAAATAATTATTATAATATAATAAATAAAATTTAGAACAATAATTATTAAGAGAAACGAACGAATAATTTAAGATGTCTGGTTAACATAAGCAAAAGGAGGAGGTGCTCGACCGACTCGCCGTTGGCCTACCGCCCCATCGTGCTGCTCGACGAGAGGTGCAAGCTTTCGAGCGAGTGCTCGCTGCACGCCTTGTCGGGCACATGGGAGCGGTAGGGCCGGAGCCAAGCGACGGCCAGTTCGGCCGACGGCCATCCCCCGTCTTAGGGACAAAGTGGAGGAGGTTGTTGGCCAGGGGTAGTGTTGTTGGCGGTGTCGCTGGATATCGCGAACGCCTTCAACACGATCCCCTGGACGACAATAGTGGAGGCGCTGAAGCACCACCGCGTCCCGGGGTACCTCAGGCGCGTCCTTGCGGACTACTTCGTAGACCATCTATTACCCGGCCCGGGAGCGGGTGGTCTGCAGGGACATGACGTTCGGCCACACAGGGGTCGGTCCTC
>JAOCPS010557626.1:0-11267 GCA_025505425.1 Graphium colonna | reverse complement strand
AACGTCACTCGATTAACGACAAACTCCCTAAAGCGTCGACATCACATGGCTTTGATTGGTTTAGCTTTCCTTCCATACAATGATACACTCTTTCCATTTAACGACAACTCTATTAACAGCATACAATGAACAGTCCCTTTAGCGTCGTTATATAGAGTTTATACTATATATATATATATATGTAAAATTTTTATTTACCCCGAAAATTTGATAGGCCGATATTAATATCTCGTATATTGGGCATAACATGTCAATTACACAGTGAAAGTAATATGAAAGATATAAATTTAAGTAATGATATTTAAAACGATTATGCATGCGTACAATAAACAACGCATTTTAAATTCGACGCATGTACTAAATGATTTTTACGATCCATTTTGTTATAGTGTTAAGCCTTGACAGTGTGCGTAAACAAATTGAATAGTACATAATCAATTTTAATACAGTTATGTTTAAATTTTTTTGAAAGTTATAGTGACCTAGTGATGCAACTCGAGTAGGCTTTTGTCACTCGGGGTATTTAGTTTAGTCATTCGAGTAGTACTCGAGTTTTGAATATTAATTTAAAAAAAATCATATGACGCCGATTGAGTTTCATTTACTCCTATAAAAGCATATTATTAAAACTTCATGCACAAAATAAAGTACATAGGCGGACTAAATTCTAACAGTGTGAGAAATCGATGTGCACAGGTTTATATAGATACATATATAAAATTAAATACCGCGTGATTATTTAAACGAAATACCAACATTCATTATCGATTTATTTAATCAATTAAGAGAAAAAAATAAATCTCAAAACTATTCGTAGTTTCTATATAAAACTTTATAATCTATCAATTCAATTCGCCGAGCCGACATGCTAAGTTTACTCTGTTAACTAGGGAGAAATCATAGTTCGAGTTGCATCACTATTGTAATCTATTAATGAAAGAAAAAAAAATAAAATGTCTTCTTTTCCACATTTTGCCGGGTGCAGATCTAACTTATCTTTCTTTACTCATAAACTGATGGACGCACTTTTACATTTCGTGACTGTGACATCTCGAATCTGTTTTAATACCTTTTGGACGGCAAGAAACGATGTACCGTGTCTTTTGATGATACATCATATTGATGCACAGGATAAAACCACTTATATAAATTGACATGTACGCCTGACATCCAAAAACTCATCATCATCATCATCATCATACACTTTAGTGTATGGTGAGTTTTTGGATGTTTGGATATGTTTTAACATACAAAAATCGAAACATAGTAGAAATAGTAGAATTACAATACATAATCCAAATTAAAATAACTGATTGTCAGTGTACAATTAATGTTATATATTTCATTATATTTCACGAAAAAATAATCGAATCTAAACAAGTTGAAATAACTACTAGACTTTTTTTTACAAAATGCTACTTTCATAAATTCACTTTATAAATTATTTACATATGTACATAACTACAAAAAAAACATGATGAATAAGTAAAAGATATGTAGAATCATTCATTTAAAATATATGTTACAAAAAAGAGAATGCAGTGTATTTTATAAAAAAATATACATTTATAAACATTCATTTACTGAAAATTCCATTTACAAAATTTTGAATAAATAATTTATCACCACACATTCCTTGTCTTTTCAAATTATTTAGCGACTTTATAGTTAAAATAAATTTAGTGATTACCTTAATAATTAATTTAAGCTAGACATTTATGAAATTATGCCTTTTATAGTAAATCTTCTACAACACTGTAAATTCCTGATTATACTAAATTACAAAAATATTTAGAGCACTGAAAGTTTTAAGCCAAAAGAAAAAAGTATTTTTCATAAAAAATGGAATGTTTGAATATTGGGCGCAAATAAATGGTTTTTTATTACTTGACAGGTTATAAAATTGTACATATTTTAAATTATTATATATAAATGCTTACAAGTGATAAAACACTAACAAAATGTACGAAAAAAATGCGTCATTAAATAACAAATCACAGCACAAAAACACTTACATATACACAGTAAGACAAATTATATCTTAATATTTTTTTAAAGTGAATATTGTCTACAAATTTCAGAATGTTTGTCTTATTATACACCTCAGATTAATATTGTGTAAGTATTGTATAGATTATGGTTTAAATATTTTCTGTTTTACATATAGACATATATAAATGAATTATTCCTAAATATCTATATAGATGCTAATGTGACACATTAATAATATAATTAGTTAAATATATGAAATTCTATCTTATACTATATTCACACCGACAAAACATTTACATAAACACATGTTAAACTTCCTTTATGTTTTTTACAATCAAACTGATTACAAATTATTATATTTTTTTTTATGGAAAGGAGACAAACGAACAGACGGTTAATCTGATGTTAAGCGGTCCCCTCGCCCATGGACACACCAACCTGGGAAATTGGATGGAATGGAATCGGAGGGGATAGGAGTGGGAAAAGAAAAGCTTAGACATGTCCATCCCCAAAAGTCGTGCAGACTTTATTTTATGCCGACTTTATAAAGGGCGGTGGTACTTCCCCGGGCAAGTGCGGTCGTAGAAGTGCAGCAAAAGGTGTGAAGGGATATTATGCTCCATCACCTAGTATGTTGAACCATAAATTATGTACCGTATTTTATATATTATTCATATTTATGCCAAATTTGAAGAAAATACTTCATAAATATGGAAAATTACAAAAAAAATTAACATGCTTTCATGTGAATGTACCATCAGTACGAACCTACGGTTATAGTACATATGTATCTATGAATCAATGTATGAGCATCTATAATTAATATACACTATTTTTTATATTAATTGTAGAGTGAGGAACAGATTTTATATAATATAAAATGCCAAGCAAGAAATATGCACATAAGAGTATGTGGAAAAATGTTTTTAAAGCATAATATTATCGCATCGCAAAGTTTATCAGATATCTCTTAATAATGTTTTCTCAATAGGTATTTCTTAAATAATAAATAACAGATCTATCAACCTGTGACATAGTATTATTTTATGTAGCCTTATACATTAATTATAATTTTCTGCCACTTATTATTTGTAACCATTTGTTACTCTTTTGGTTTTTCTTTAAAATAAAAATAGAAGGACAAAAAAAGAGATGAGGAATCCATCAATAAGTGCTAGTATTAACACAGATTACAAAATCTAGTCATTTCATTTGAACTATGAACAAAAATTAATATAGTTTTTTTTTTATCGCTACCAGACAAATTTATTCAATAACTTTGAATTTTTTCTAGGGAAATACGGTGGTTATATATTCTGTGATGATGATCAAAGCATTGTAGATAGACTATACGTTGGCACAGTGCAATACGGGTACATCCTAAAAGCCATCAAATCTTGACCGCTTCATACTCAACATAATTCGGCATCAAGTTACAGCCCACATTTATTTTCACTACAAAATTTTAAAGAAATACACTTATTATTTATATACAGTGTAGGCTCCATGTAACGTCACTAGCTTTAACGACAAACTCCCTAAAGCATAGACATTACATGGCTTTGAATGGTTAAGTTTGCCTTTCATACAATGATACACTTTCCAACAACAACTCTTTGTAACGCCATAAAATGTACAGTCCCTTTGGTTTAGTTATATAGAGTCTACACTATATATTGATACTTATTACATTTTATTAATTATTGTAGAAAGGTTGGTGATGTGTCGAGCAGAACACACATAAGTAACATTGAAATATGTAGTGTAATAAAATAATCATATAAATTTATTAAAAACACAAAACAATAGATTAAAAAAAACATAAATGATTGCATAAAAGTAAATAAGGGCATTTATCACAATATTTTTAAGTTAAAGGTGTGAGTGATTAAAAACTTACAGATGGACTAATTACTTGAATAACTTATGAAACTTGCAATCATCTCAATACAAACCGATTATAAATGTGACAAATTTATTAAAGACGCTGGCCTATAGACAAACGTCGCGAGCAATTTTGAACTCTGCGCAGGTTTAAATAGAATTAGAAATCGCGTATAAACATGCTCTTCACAGAACTCAAATTAAATGTGAACTCTGCATGCATAACAATAAAAAAAACAGCCAAGAGCGTGTCAGGCACGCACATGTTAGGGTTCCGTAGTCATCCATTGGTCTGGCCGCTTGACAAAATAAATACTAACAAATTTCATTTGGCAGTTGACTCCATACATTTTGTTAGGACAATTGTAAGTATATAAGTTTGTAGAGTTGTATAAAAATAACTATGTATGATACAGAGTTCACTATAGTTTTTATTGGAAGTACTTACTTAGAGGTACATAGCACATTTTTTTTCAGAATTATTGTAATAATATTTCAAAAGTTAAGGGCGCTTTAATTTCAACTATGCATTAAGATACCTCGAAACTGGGAGGTCGTGGTTTCAAGGCAGTTCTTATTGGATTTTAAGAGACCTTTCTAACTATAACCAACATAATAGGGTAAGTCGATTTTTTTAAATGAAGTGATATTTTTACATCATTTTAAAAACTTACTTTTGGATCTGCAATATACATCTCACCACCAATTTTCGTGACATTGGTGCGGCGGGAGTACGAAAATAAAATGATGAAACTATTTCAAACTCTGCGCACGATTCAATAGAGCTCACAATTAGGTCACACTGCTCATAAGTAACCTAACAAACTGAACTCTGATACCATTTTATAAAGCAGAAAATCGTACGTGGCGGAACCATTGCGCTATATAGACTTGTCCGCTAACCACGCGAATATAGTTCTAATAGGTTTACGAGGAAAATGAACAAGCAATTCCGAACACTACGCGCGATGCAATAGAGCTCACAATCGATCCACTTTACATATAGGCAAGCAGCGACGTGACAATCATGTTTATAGAGCTGAAAATAACGGTTCGCCAGGTACTGTTGCGGGTACTAGAGCAACAGATTTGCGAATAAAACGAATGAGCTCTTTTGAACTCTGCGCCCTGTTAATAGAGCTCAAAATCAGTCACTTTACATACAGGCGAGCGACGAGACAATTTGAATTCTGATACTATCTTAATAAAGCTGAAAATCGTACGTGGTGGAGCCGTCGCGCCAAGTGGGCTCGTCGGCTACCTTAGCACGGCATAGCGGGCACGTATGTTCCCTATCGAGCCAAGCGGAGATGCAAAGCTCGCAGAATATGTGGCTGCAGCCCAATCTTACTGGTGTCGTGTAGTCGTCGTGGCAGATAGGGCAGGAGTCCCCGGCGGAGATCAGCTGCTCTCCGGTCGGCTTGGTGCCCAGGTTCTGACCGGACAAATATAGATCATATAAGCTTTTAAATCTTAATTTCACACCACAATGCTTTAAAAAAATTATGAAAATAAAATAAAAAAAATTAATAAAATTTCTTGATAAATAAAATGAATTGTTTTAAGAAATTGTAGTGCTAACATTTGAACATAATTAAGACGAAATGTCAAACCTACAGGTGTTGAAATAATTTTACGCAGAAGGTATACCCGATATATTAATCAACAAAATGACTGGTGGGACACGAAAACCACCAAGTCAACCTCAATAATGTAAGACGTTATACGTGGGAATAATAAATGAAAGAAAAACATTTTATTGAAAATAAATATTGAATATACCCAGTGAACATAATTTTAAAAGAGAAAAAAAAAATCGCAGACAGCGTGGCCGGAGCGGCGGGGAGATCAATGACCTTCGGCGTGCTCAGCTGTGTAGGCATCACGCTGTACCACCACACTTCATTCAATTATTGGAATATTAGGGCTTGTAAGTGACTTCAAATGATAAACATTTGTTTGCTTCCGAATTAAAAATTAAAATATGTAATTTAAAGACCTTGACATTTTAATTGGGTTCGATCTGTGGGCAGAAAAATTTTTAAAGACACTGTTGTAAATTAACTTCAAATTACATCTGTACATTCTTAATAATAGTAATAAATAAACGATTTCTTACTTCAACAATAAAGTTTAAGGTACCTTCCTTATAGAGCAGCCTAATAAATGCAGTTAAACCTATGCAAAATATTATTCTTTACCAACCTCCTGGAAACTGTAACTATACTATATTGCAAGCATGATTTAAAATATTAAACTAATTCTGCATTGATACGGGGCTACAGTTACATCAACAGTGATTCCTATACTATGTCCTTTAAGCAAACTTATTTATCGCCAAATAACATGCAAAAGGGCAATTACATACTGGCTTTGGAGCATGGCTAAACCACACTAAGTACACAAGCATCACATGGTTCTCATAGCCTACCCCCTGAACTATAACAGGTCTATATACTTATTCTTATCTGCTTGCAATTGTTTGAACGGCCTTCTTCATAGAGCTTATTGGTATGTAATATATTTATTGAATTAAAAAACAAAAACTCACCACACTCTGGAGTAGGGTCCAAGTGGCATTCTTGAACAGGCGCAGCCTCACTAAAATTTCGACCACTTTGGAAAACACGTACACCGAGGTGAGGAACATGCCCACCATCTTCTCCGACCCCTCGTAGGACTGCATCAAATAGAACACCCACGGCTGGATGGTGAGCAGTGCGCGGTACAGCTGAGACACGGCTTCCGTGAATAGATACACTTTACCCTGAAGATAGGAAGAACACAATGTCAATAAATCTAAATATTCACAATGTAACAATGGACTGAATATGATCAAAATCTAGCCTGGGGGACATCCTACCCGAACTAACCGAATTCAACCAATCTGTGTGTAACCCATTGGATCTAATTGTGACCATCTGGGAGCAATCCAGCTTTATCGAAAACAGCCCAGTCAGTAATCATGATATATTGTGTGTTTTAAAAGATTTCCTATGTTAAAACTGTCACATATTGACTAAAAGTGACTGACATTAGAGTTTTATTAAAATAAAGGTTCTTATAAGTTAAAAACATAAAATAAAAGATATGTGATAACAATATGTTTAAATTGAATGACACTTAGAAACTCACCCGTTTCTGGAATGGCAGCAAGAAAGCGGGCATCATCGTCACCAGTATCTTGATGTCGACGGTGATGATCCTCACTATCAGGTCTGTGAGGACCACCAGCCAGAGAAGCTCCCACACGTTTATGGGATCCGTGTACCCGGGGAACATGATCACATTTGGCAAGAGCTTCCCATGGCCAAACAAAAAGTGCACGATGGCTATACAACTGGCAGTAAAAAACAGCTCACTAAAGAGTGCCAATAGGCTGCGGTTCATCTGCTTGCCATGTTCCCTGAAATAAAAAGCTATGTCAAACCTAAAGTAATCTAAAACGAGTAAATAACAACCTTTTTAGAGATAGAATGGCAAGCAATCAGATCACTTGATGTTAAGTTAACCTTAAACTTAAGACTTTAGAAAACTACTGAATCTTTATCATTAGGGTGGGAATACTTATGCCTGTAAAATGGAATATTAGCATGCATGCTCAAAAACGGCATATACAAGATAATGGTTATGCCATTGTAAATAGATAGACTTGTGCAAAGAACTTTTATGCATGTGTGCCAGTTACAGTCATGTGTATTTCCACATAAACCTGTGCATTGCCAACCTTAAATATTGAATACAATAAGTAATTGGGTAAGAAAGAGAGGGTATAATTTATTGTATTGAATTATAATGGTATTACAAGGATAATATAAAACTAGTATATAAAACATACTAGTTGATTTATGACATTGATATTAAACAATTTTATCAATATAAGGCACACTATATGTTTTAAATAATAAAATAATTAAAATTGGAATTTAAAATTGCATGTACAACCACAGGCAAACATTGTATTCTGGGATGAGATCATGTTTTTAAAGATGGAAATTTAAGAATTTTTAAAACAACACACATCCGACAACTAAGTGACATATCAATAAACCAATATTATAAATAAAATTGTTTTATTTCAGAGAATTATATATAAATCTAATAGCATAATTTTTATAAAGAACATTTTACCAACAATTTGATGGTAAGCAACAACTGTCACCCATGGATACAATATCCTAAGAATTGCCTTAAAGCTTTATAATTATGGTCATCAGGTAGAGGAAGTGACAAAAACAAATTTGTATGAAGAAGCCGCGAAGCTAGAAGGAATGACTATCTAGCAAGTTCTACCTCCCCAGTCCAGCTGGATAATAAGAGCTGCAAAATGTTGAATCACATTGCCTATCAGAGTTAAATATTTAAAACATTAAAGCTGTTTTATTTGCTTACCTTCTAACCAAGCTGTTGCTATGTGAAAATGTGCAGAACAGTATTATAAATGTAAAAATACCCTCTCTGCTGTCATAAATGAGTTTTATGAACAGAATAAAGTAAAATGGAGCATAGCGAATCAAAAAATTCAGGGCCGCCCTCATATCTAGTACCTGCAAAGGAAACAAAATTGATTTAATTAAAATTTAAAAATCCTTAATGTTTGCAATTATTTGTAAATCATAGCCTACTCTAGCTTCTGGCAAGAGATAAAATAAAAGATTAGGTGAACACATTTGCACTATATCTCACAAAAGAAACTAACCTCTAAACTATTTTTCTCATATTCATTTCTCTCACATGTATCAGAATTAAATATAAACTATAAATTGAAAAAGACATGGTACATCATAACTAACAAAATATTAGTGTATCACAAGATTATTTTCACTGAAAATTACCAATAAACAACATCAAATGCCTAAGGCTCCACTAAGCAAAAAGTATGTTATTATTTGCCAAATTTATAACATACATGTAAATATTGTAATGAAAAGCACCAAACACATTTGCAATGCAATAAATAAATCAAAATTGAAAGTAAATAATCTCTTAAAAACTTAATCAATTTCTCGATACAAACTTACTATGAATTTTGCAGTTAATATATAGCACAAAGGACTTGCTTGTGCATATTACAGTTCTTTTAATCAGCAGCAAAAATTCAATATGGGAGCATATCTCGTCTCTATAGGACTATTGTACGGGCTTGCACTGGCACATGACTAAAGGTCTAAACAGGAAAGTTAGACTACTTTATAAAAATTAAACATTTATAAAATGCAGTTTTCTGTCCCTAATTTAGAATCAAGCCTACTATTACTGTCTTTCTATAAATCAAGAGCTATGAAGAAATTAAATTGGTCACAAATATGTTTTTCAATTAAGATAATGGATTCCTAATTTCATAATCAACTAAGATGTTTTAACTCATTGTATATAGATGGTGTACAGCAAAAAATTAAATAGAAAATATTTTATTAGGTAAACATTTATAAATAGATACTTATAGGTCAAGGAAGCCAACAAGGCATGTTAAAATGTGTATAGTACTTATCATTTCAATGTTTGAAGTATGAATCATAATCATATTGACTAACAATACAAGAAATTGTGGCACATTATAAATTCAATGTCATGATCAACCAATGTTACATGACAAGAGGTAAATTATTTATAAACTACACACCCACATGCAACATGCATGTTGTTAAATAGAGAAATGATTTCATTGCAGAATAGGTCAGAAAAAAACTTAATAGAAGTTACATGACTTATTATCTTCTCACCACTCTAAGTGTTACCTGCTGTGCCATGTCATCACTTTGACTGTCATTATCTGCATTATCATGAACATTGTTATTGTTAGCTGGATTTACAGATGCATTAACCTCCTGATCTTCTTGCAGCTGCTCCGAAATGTTAGAATTGTTCGAAGCACTCGGACTCATTCCCTGGATACTTGCAGGTGTCCTCTGTGCAAGTGGTGTGCTCCTTTCAGTTACAACATATGTCTGGGTCCCAGGCCCTAAATTTATGTGGGCTATAGAACTTTGAGGTCTTTGAACACCATCAGACATCTGATGAGTACCTGGTGTATTCCTTGGTAACCATGTAGGCAATGACAAACGAGCATTATTACCCTAAAATAATTATCAAAACATTTAATACGTTGTATCTAATCAAAGAAACTAAATATATCATAGTATAGAATATTAGTGTACTGCACAATAACTCCTTTAAAATATGCAATTTACCATGCGAGCATGTTCTACCAATGGTCTGATCTCTCGAAATACACTATTCAGTCGATCCCCTAATCCTATATTAGTCCTCGAGGCAGTCGGTCTAGAAGTTGAATCCAATCTGTGTATTGCGTTATTGCGGTGGGTATTTTCGCCAGGCGGTTCATCTTCTATATCTAAAGTAACCTGATTTGTTTGCGCCATGATGTTAAAAAATATGAACTAATATAAAATGAAAACAAAAATTAACACTTCCAAACCATTTCCAAATATTATTAAATGTAATACGAATACAAAGGTCAAGATGTTTTGGTTTGACAATTCTTAATAAAAATGACAGTATAACAATAATGTTTCAACTTTCAAGTGAAGGAAAATTATAGACATATTAGGAAAACGATGTGTGGGTGGGATTATAATATCGATTAAAAAGATAAATTTCCGCTGTTTATGTACTTATTTTTCAAAACTTTTGTATTACACTACGAATATTTAACATTTGCACTAGAAAATAATTTTTGATATTTAGGCAACTAAGTTCACATTTTAAAAAAGATTACAAGTAACACTGCTGAAAATTTGGTAAATAAATCTTTTCGCGAGAAAACTGCGTTGTGCTATAGTGTCATTACTGCTATCCGTTTGGCAGCGCTGTAGCGCAATCTATGAGCAGTAGTAGCTGCGGGTAACGTATTTCAGAATGCATCGTCAAAGATAACAATGTCATTACAATAATATTTCATTCATATAATATTTTGATCTATATTATACGTAGGGCGTTCAATAAATCCTCGATATTGATTGTAATCACAATTTAATATTATTTAATACTAATGCTTAGTATCATTTAAGAATATTAAAAACTCAGGTTAGAGAATAATCAAAATAGAGCGCAATGACAGAAAAATGACGCCAGTGCGATGAATAAACTTTTAGTCAGTAAATAGAATCTCCAATTAGTACGAAACAAAGCTTTGAGCGGAAAATACGTCATATATGTGTCACGTTTTTTCTTAAATAATGTCGATTTGAGTATTTAATTATTGCAAAAACTGTTGCGAAATACTTATAAAAATAGACGAATTATCGTTTCATCGATAAATTTCTACGGTGGTAGAACCATCAGCACCTTAACGGTGCTGCCGAGGGCACGGTTCGAACCGGGTAAGTACCACGACCTCACAGAACACAGGCGTGAAGTAGGAGCTCCTT
>JAOCPS010557515.1:0-11268 GCA_025505425.1 Graphium colonna | reverse complement strand
TAAAACACTTATCGGCGTTACAAAAACCGATTTCAAGTTTTTGTAATTTTCTGTGAAAGTAAATTTATTTTTATTTGTGTTACATGACATCATTTCTTTTACAATGTCATGTATCTAATTTTATGGAAAGTTTTGAAATTAAAGCAAAAGGTTTCCATTTACAAGCGAGGCCAACTGTAAGAAATGCAGCGAGATTCAAATAAGACTTGAAAAATATCTTATCGCAGCTAAAAAATTTAAAATTTTGTTTATATAAACAGACATTGCCCTAAAGGGCTATATCACTGCGTGGTAAAACCTCTTTAAAATAAATAAAAATTACACAATTAATCAGGTATGACTCATTACTGATTAATTTGAAACAACGTTAGGCGGGATATTCTTTAAATATTGTTTGTGATTCACCAGTCACCATGTATATAGATTACAACATTAAGGTAAGTATAAAAGTAGTAAGGCAAGCAACCAGATAGTTCATCTGATGTTGTGTCAACATCCTGTCCATTTGAATCTACCACATCTAAAAATGAGCAGATGAAGTTGAAGGAAATGCTTTGAAAAAGTTGTGCAAAATAAGTGAAACAAGAATGTAGGGCTAACTGACCAAGGCAAGCCTACTTTACTTGTGCTAGCTTTTAAATTAACCATTTTTTATTTATCAATGCCATAAAATTTTAATAAATCTCTAATATCTAATTCAATTGAACATTTGATAACAGAAAATACCTCCATATCGTTTGTTTCTAATATTTTACACAAATATATTTATAAATAAGTAGAGATCCCGCAATGGGAAAAATCGTGCTACTTATTCAAAAGTCTTACGATATACTTTGAAAGAGAAAAAAAGCTTTTCGTATTTTCGGTTTGAAAGAACCGCCGCAGGCACCACGCAGAACACACGCATTTTACTGTAGTGTTGTTGTAGATTAAGGTTTCGTAACTGAAAAACTGAGTAATATTTTTTTACGTGCTCCTGTTTATAGTTCATTTGTTGTTATTTTGCTGTATAAGAATCGCATTACGTAATTAGTAACATAGTTTCACAAAACTAATGGGGTAATTTTTTTAAAGTCAAGTCAAAGACAGATTGTAATAGATATTTAATTTAAAGTATATTTTTATAAATTGTATTATAAATATTTTCTTCTGATTACCCACAGTCTTACATTTACATGTAGTTAAAAAAATATAAGATTTCTCTATTCCTTCTCTATACAAACATTAACTTATATGAATATGCGTAATTTCATGCACTTCCGTTGGCTCAATTTTCGTTAAAAATTTGAAAGTTCGTGCTTAGACAATAATATTTTGATGATTTAAGATTTGCATTCTACATTGTTATCATAGCAGAAACTTTTCAAGGCCTAGATTGCCTATTGATTTTACAACACATGTGGGCATCAAGCTTAACCTTAAAAATACGAAAATAGACACCTATCCCCAAGACCATAATGTTACACTTAAAGTTATGCAGGAATGCACTTACTTTGGACAAACAATACAACTAGGCCATAACTTTTAGAAAGGGGGCAACCGAAGGATATCAGCCTAAGCATATCTTCCGGTTGCCTTCTTTCTAATAGTTGTGCAGCATTTGGGAAGTTTTCTTATGTTGTCAATACCAGAATCCCTTAGGTCCAATGTATTTAACCACGATAAACTAACTACTTAAAAATGATGGCGGTTATATAACGCTTATTACTCTCTCTGTAAACTCTACAAAATTTTGTGTACCCTTTTTGTACAAATTATTACATACAAAATATTCTAAAAGCTTCTGGTTCTAAGTGAAGCATTTATTTTTAAAATCCACGTATTGCCTTTAAAAGTTTTTAACTCGTTACTTGCTCATTGTTATTTATTGGTAAATACACTTTGAAAATTTTCCAATTATTATTCGAAATATCCTTAACACAAATATCAATTTTTATAGCAGATGTAGACAAGTATTTATCGTTTTTATCCTTAAGCGTAGACTGTAATTGAATTATTTCCAATCGGCAGCGAGATATTATGTTATTGCAAGCAACAAAATTATTTCTTGCAATTTATTTTTTTATTCTTATTTTTTTCTTAACCCTTTAAACGCGCCATGTGAGGGTTTAAACAGTAGTAGTAATAATTATCGTGAGACTACGCAATGTAACAATGATATTAATATTTAAAATTATTTTCTACAAAAAGCAAACCCAATTTCAAACGCAGTAGAAGCGAACGTTCGTGAAACTTACATCGATTTAAAAAAGAAACTTTTGAATCAATTTTCGCGAAAATTATATAGGATCACCTCACAACTATATCATTTCACATTAAAAAAATAAAATCGGTTCATAACTTGCTGATAAATCTGCTAACATCCATACAAAATCATGCAGTCGAATTAAGAACATCCGCCTTCTCTGAAGTCGGTTCAAAATAAAATAATTTCAGGAACAACAATTTCAAAATTAAGCAATGACAGAATAGATTCACGAGTTAAATATGGTCGGTAAACGTACGTAAAAAAGCACTAACATATAAACTCCTTTTTTTTAATTATTTCACAAATATAGGCTAATCTTAAATTCACACAGACTTTGTTGAATTGTTATGAAGACATATCAAAGAATGCACAATTTAGAGCTAAAATTCTATGTTGCTTCACCTTAACAGCAGTACAAAACCAAGGATTAAGGAGGTATTTTCGACGTTCATATACTGCTAGTGCCCATATAGGTAACTTTAAAATTGGCCAATCGCTGTAGTAGATATTGATTTAAATGTATGTAGGATAGGGGAACACCCCATTTAAAGTCTGTAACTGATGTTAGGATATTTTAAGTTTAAAAATACACTACAATAGACCTTTTACTGTAATAAAAAGGCGTTTCCTTCTCACAAGATTAGTTTCATTCATATGATGCGTTTACCACAATAAAGTCAAAGTCAAAAATAAAATTGTTGATAAAACTCTTTTTTACATATAAACAGAGAACCCATCTGTTTGTAGAATAGGAGTATATAATTGAATTCTGAAGTACACATCAAGAACAATACCTTAATGAAGAATGACATTTCTATGTTTTAATGTTATTGTTTCTATTCTCAGCTTAATCATGTTTTCTTCCAATCATTCATCAATAAATCTCTTTATAGTCTATTATCTTATATCTTCCTTTTAATTTCCTAAGGCTGTCACGGTGCTATGCCAACATGAGAAAGTTTACATTTACGGCCGTAATAAAAATTATTTTTTTTTTCTTATTTATTTATTTTTACTTTTACCTTAATATAAGGTTAATAAAGGACGGACTTACGCCTCGAGGCATTCTCTTCTAGTCAACCCTAGATGTCGAGACAATGTGTTGTGGGTGCAAATAAATGAACGAAAGGCTTAACTTAAAAATTTAAGCTTATATAGACAAGGAAAAATAAAAGGGGTTATAAATATAACAAATACAAACTAATTTCTTCCATCAATAATATCAAATCATAAATTGTCAATATAAATACTAAATTCAAATATATTATAATAAATTACACATCAATAATAAATAGATATATATCGTACTCATACATAAAACCACATACAATTAAAACCAACCTTTAAAAAACTACGCTGGCCTTACCACCGGTCATGGAATATGAGAAAGATATATACTCGTAGAAATATGGTCATATTCACATAAACTCAGGAAAAGAAAACTTAATATAGTTATCAAATAGTTCCTCCAGATTATTTAAGAAGTATATATTCGAAAAACAAACATTTGCCTAAGTAATAAAAGGTGGGTGTAAGAGGGGTGATTGAGACAAGAATGAGCTTTATTTCGATTGAATTTTTTCATTTATTATTTCGTAGTTTTATCTCCTTTATTGCAGTACATATCACCTTACATTGTTCAGACAGCGTTTGACTTTATAGTATAAATTATTATCATCAATTTTCACCGCAAACTTATTCTTGAGCCAATAAATTAAAGACGCAAAGAAAACCTACAGCGAGCATTAGATACAACTACAAATTACAAATAAATGGCGTGCAAAACTTAATGTTCAAGCCCAAAGTGAGAAAGTGTATAAAAATAAATTTCGCTAGAAATACCACTAATTAAGACTAATGTTACTTTAAAGGTTTCAAATTTACACTACTTTTTTTTTCTTTTTATGTAAAGGAAGACAAACGAGCACACTTTTCATCTGACGTTACGTTAGATTTAGATAAAAAATAAATAGTGAATAAAATCCTGCGAACTCATAAAAAGGCCGACAAAGCCAGTAATTTTTTAAACGAACTCTATCTCCAGTCAACGCAAAAGTACCTAGCAAATTATATGTCAGCGAATTTTATTTTTTATAAACAACTCAAAACATTTACGTTTTATGCTACTACAGCAAGAATAACAATGAAACACTCGTATTTCACTTACGATATTTTTCTCGATTTGTCTAATTTTATTTTATTGTCTATGTTGGTATTATTACATTATTGGTGTGAAGTTATAGAAGAACTTGACAAAATTTTAAGTTTTTAAAATATAAAATTCGTAAAGGTAACATTATTTGGACGAGATCTTTGTTGCGTTTACATAATTATTTTTCTTCTATAACAATTATAGAAATTCACAGGATCATCAATTAAGCTAAAAAGCAATAGATGCATATTATGTCCGAATTTCAATTAACATAAAAACAAACCTTGCTATTGATTTCTTCTTTCCTGTCAAAGAAAATAAAATTTGGACATAATTTATATTAAAAGTAACAGCCTATTTTTAAATGCCTAGACAGAGGGTTTATGACATAAGACCAATTGATCTTATTACTTTTATGTTTATAAATTCTTCGTTGCTACGGCAAATTTTCCAATATATCAAATTGAAATTAGTAAAGCGATCCTAATTAAATCAGTATCGAGCTTTTCGAATAATCGACAATCCAGTTCGTTACGATCGGCTTGATTGATTAGCCTCGCGAAGAGATCTTGCATCCTTTATTGTATTTGCTAAGAGAGTGTTCATAAAAGAATTGTTCGGATTAATACCGTCTGGCCGTATATTGATCGTGGATTTAATAGAAAATCTATCTGAAAAAATTATAACGGAACGGGAAAGTAGAAAAAATCAAATGTAATAAAATGAAGTCGTAGTTGACAGTATTTCAGAATAGAATGAGAATAATGAACATGAAGAACGGCTACATACTGAGGAATGGCGTCAGCGCAACTTTCGAATTACGTGAAAATTGATATTTAATAAATTTAAACGAAAAATATTTGAAGAGAAAAACATACCATGTAGTGAAAGATAACAAGTTGTCCCTTATCCTAATAGGGTGGATAGTATTACCAATAAAATCACGAAACAATATAGTGCAGGATTGCCGAGTTCAAACTTCTTAAAACTACTATGGACCACAGTAGCTCACGCAGGCCTATAAATGTACTACAATGGAATGCTCAAATCATTATCTTTAAAAGTTTAGAATTTGAAATTCTCTTATATGAAGAAAAAATACACATCACCCTGTTAAGTAAAACTTGGCCCAACCCTGATAGCCTTTTTTCTATCACCGGATATTACATCTTTAGGTCTGATCGTTGGACGGATGTAGAGTCGTGGCTATCATAACGCACAAGTCAGTAAGAGCGCAGCCATTCTAGCACATCCACGTATCGAAATTATCTATGTCAAGATTCTAATCTGTGATCACCTTTAAAATGTTAATAAACGCAATTATATATTTAAATTTTTCATGTCATCTAAATTTTCATCATGTTAACTTTATTGACAGAGCGATGTTTGTCTTCTGCAATATGTTGTCACTGATATGTTTTTCAATTGTCGATTTTTCTACTTTCTTTATAAAACATTTCGGTACCCTACTAACATAACAATTAAACATTGTTTATTGAGAAAGTAGTTAAATCGCTAAATTAGAGTCAACCTGTATTTGCGTCTTATTTTTACTACAAATAAAAAAAAATTATTAAAAAATACTTTCTAGACATAAATAACATGTTGCTATACTAATAGCAACATGTTATTTAGGTCTAGAAAGATAAAGGTAATGCTACGGTAAAACTTTTCGTGAAGTTTCAGATAGTGACAGAATTATTGACTGTGGTTTTAAATCTAATAACCTTTTTAATATAAATATGTTAATGTTATTTAATATGTATAAAATATTTTTTTTACATATTAAATTAATTTAAAAAAAATATTACTCTCTTTATTAAATAAAACCACTGTCATTAATTCTGTCACTATCTGAACACTATACAATATTCCTTAGTAAGTAACAAGGCGCGCCCACGGCTTTATAAATACAATGTAAGATATGTGAACTTAGAAACAAAAGAATTTAAAAGGCATTAATATTAAAGTAAATTGTTAACAGTTCGCAATCAGTCCTTGTCAACCCCTAAGAAAATAAACGTACCATTTAACACTAGCAAGCCAGAAAAACTAGGTCAAATCCCTGTTAAAACTCTACAAAGTTCTCGACAAAAATATAAGTATGATTTCTTTAATAATGGAATACATTATTTTTCTTCACGAAAAGTTTTCTAATTTATGTTATCTTTTTCTTCTTTTTATGTCAATGCGTACTTATTATGTTATGTAACTATATAATAAGTAAATAAAATTACATTATATACATATAATAAAGTACCAATAATAAAAATTGTTTAATTAAAATTATTTTTTTATATTTAATTTAATATTTTTTGCTAATGTTTGTTGTTTCATAGATGTCATGAAAACTTGGAGTTAACATCTATCTACAAAGCGAGTTCGGTGAGCGTTTGCAAAAAGGAAAAGTGTGAACCGTGTGCACCAAAACCAAATTCACGTATAAAAGTCTAATTATGAAGTAACTCGAGCGCTGACCATACCTAGGTTAAATTCATTTATAATTGCCTAAAAATGGTTGATTTGCAGTATCGTGTTGCAAAACCAATTCTCGAAAGCAAAATAACAGGAATGGTTTCTTTTAGTTGGTAAGGATTATTTTAACAGACTTCAAAAATGGAGAAGCGTTCTTTATTTGGATGTTTCCATTTTTCTTTTAAGAATGTTCCCGCGTTTATCCATATCAGAATCCACATCGAAAAAGTAAAAAATATGGTTTAGGAAGATGCCCAGCTAAAAAAAAATTTACTTGCAAAAATGGTTGGAGTATCAGACACCACTATTATAAATATTCTACATCAACATCTTGACATATGTAAACTTGGTTTAAGAATGCTCACGCCACTTTCAAAACGCGAGCGTATTGCGTGTTATCGCATGTTTTTAGAATTTTGTGGTGATAAGAGGTAGGGAAATTATAGCCCGGATTGTTATTGGGGATGAAACTTGAGTTCATGGCGATTTTGTACAGAATTTCACATAAACTCAATGAGCTATTGAATCCTTTTTTTTGCATTAATTTACATTATTGAAAAATTACACGTTTTTAAAACGATTTAATTAGGTCAATAAATGAAAAAATTAAAGGTTGTGCAATACAAAATAATCTTTGTTATTTATAACCGACTTCAAAAATTCTTTTAACTATAATAATTCGATATACCTTTTTTTACACTGAAGTTTTTTACGTAAGATCAATGTAATGAGATATTATTTTAAAAATTAATTTACCTGGTTCTATATAATATAACTAATGAATATTGACATCGAAAGCATAATTACATAAATTTTGTCAGATGGTAGAGCATTATATCCTTTCAGAGCTTTTTCTGCACTCTTACGGCCACACTCGTGCGGAGATGTACCATCGACCGAATGGTATCGTCTACCCTTTTTTTTTCCAATCCTATCCCCACCAAATCCTTAATCCCGACCCATTCTTTCCATTAAACCTATTCTATCTAAATTCCCAGGTTGACAACGTACTCGCAACTCTCCGGATGTTGCGTGTATCCATGGTTGATGGGATCACTTACCATCAGGTGAACCTGAATGGAACCAGGTGAACTCGTTTGTCTTCCTTTCCATAAAAAAAATTAATTACAAAAATTGTAATGATGTCATTATTTTATAAAGATTTTATTCACCGTAAATGTTTCTCTTTTATCCCTTACAAGCAAACAAACTTCGAAATTTCTCTTCTTGATTATATTTAGAACGACGCGTTTCATTTTCCGTTTGAAAATACCTGTTTTGAAATAAAGCAATTCTAAACACAAATTATTATTTTTCAGGCTTTAAGCACACGTATAAAACCTCCTCACGAATTCAATCACATCTACGTAATAGAATTTTCTAAAACGTGCTTGCAATGTACAATATATCTATAATATCATTGTTTTTCTTTCTCCTTCGATTTAAAACGTGAGTATTTTTGTGAGAGTGTAAATTCCAGTATCTTTCCAAAAAAGTATAGTTGGACGTACAGATTTAACATATATAACGTGACATTGTAGGTCCAAAGTTTTAGTCTAGTGTGTTGATTGATGTCGGCTTCTAAACAATTTATTTATTATTGCAAAATGTAAAGGAGCTATAGTGCCTTACCCTAATTTACAGGTCAAATAACAATCACTAGATCTCTTAATCACTCACGACCGCTCTTCTATTTTACCTCTCGGATCTACGGTGAACATTGTGAAATAAAACGTGTTAAAATATTTTTACTTGATAGTTGAAAATCTATTGTTTAGTTGCAACATTAGGTATCCATCACGTTGTTAGCGAAACCTCGTTTGTATCAATTGCCCCTCCGATTGGGTTCCCGCCTTGTCGAGGCGGGGTAGCTTAGTAGCCGCGGGGTGGTGGAATCCACGGTGAAGCTAAGAAGAACCCATGGCCAACAGGTGAGGAACGGTCGGCCGAGAGGGACACCACTATTATAAATATTCTACATCAACATCTTAGTGTGACGACGAATGGTCAATTTTGCCTATTGTCTGTCCTAAATTAAATCGAATGTGAAACTGTTTATTATCGAATTAGAAAGATATGTATGCATTAAATCCTTACAGTGAGTTCTTTTATTTCAAATATTACTTTAAAAATTTTGCAAAATATTTGATTTTCTAGTTTACCCCTTTACATGACCCACATGTTTTAAATTAATGTATTAACGCCTACAAGTTTTTGAGCTACCGAACTACCAAGGCTACCAAACCACGTCAGGTCTGTTTTGTTGAAATCGGCTTATCAAACTAACATGCAGACTCGCAAATGATCCGACAAGCATTCGGTTATTTCCTTTTTAAGTACGGAACCCTAAAAATTCACAATGATATGGCTCTAGTTCTTCAACCTACTGTTCTAAAATCCCCGTGCGCCTTGGGTGCTTCTGAAAGCCAAACTTCTAAGAAACGTAGGTTCTTTATAGAATATATTGAGGATCTTGCGAGTGCTTCAGATACTGCGAGTGCTACAGATTTTAAGAGTCCCAGTAAGATCACATAAAATTATGAACATCCTGTATTATTTTAATGTTTTGCAAAGCTAGTTAATATTTCAAAATGAAATTTAGATCACAGAACCAGAAAGCCATCCATCATTATGTATGTATCCATTATTCTTACTACTTGAAACAATACTTCTATAATAAATGAATAGGAATAATTGATATTGAGGATAGTGCACGTATAAAAAATATGTATATAGGAAAAATCTGAAACAATGAAGACGTACGCATGCATAAGCCTCATTAAAATGAGAATTTTAGGTTATATATTTACCTATACATTTATTTACATTTTTTTTTATATAATTTCGGACTACTGTTAATATTATACATGATATAAACCAACGATGTCTTTAAGTCCAGTTAGCATATTAAAGTGGTTATCTTTGTATTAGAATGAGTTTTCCAAGGAAATTATCATAATCAAATAGATAATAAATTATAGGAATATTTAAAATTCTGTTTAAAATACATGTGCAAGTCAAAATAATATATTCTTTCAAATCTTTACATAAAAAAACCGGCCAAGAGCGTGACGGGCACGCAAATGAAAGGATTCCGTAGCCATCCGAGGGTCCGACAGCTTACCAAAAATAAATACCGACAAATCCCAGTATGCGATTGACTTCTGCCTTTACATTTTTGAATGTGTTGTAATATTTTAACTTATTTCTAGTTGGGTTTATAAATATATAATAAAGATAAATTATATTTTGCGGTGGGCTCAATACATTTTGTTACGACGACTGAATTTCTGAGTACTATACATTAGTTTGTCTAGTTGTATACAAATATCCATGTATGATTTCGAGTCTCCTATAGTTTTCCGTAAAAGTACTTAGTTAGAGGTATATCTAACTTTTTTTCAGAATTATTGCAGTAATATTTTAAAAGTTAAGGGGGGTTGTACTCTCTTAATTTAACTTTGTATTAAGATATCTTGGAACTGGGGGATTTGATGGTTTCTGGGAAGTTTTTGTTGCGTTTTAAGAGACCTTTCCAATGATACCCCACACAATGGAGTAAGTCAATAAATTTTTCATTTTGCGGTTGACAATTATGTATGGAACATTTTGTTAGGACGACTACAGCTGCATAATATTGTCAAATTGTATAAAAATAACTACGTATGATATTGAGCCTGTTATAATTTTTCTTGAAAGTACTTACTTATAGGTATATATCACATTTTCGTCAGAATTATTGTAATAATATTTCAAAAGTTAAGAGGGGTGAGCGCTCTAATTTCTGACTGGGGGGTTTGATCCACTCGGTTTCGAGGAAGTTTTTGTTATATTATAAGAGACCTGTCCAACGATAACCACGGGTAAGTCAAAATTTTATTTTCGTTTTATGGGAGGAAGGGTGAAAAAATTTTAGAAATCAATCTTTGTATCTTCAATATGCATCTCTCCACCAATTTTCGTAACAATCGGTGCAGAAATGGCGGAGTACGAGCCCAGACGGACTGACAGACAGACATGACGAAACTATAGGGGTTGCTACTGGACTACGCAAACATAAAAAGCTATACGGTTACAATAAATATTTTATTAATCTTTGGATTATGTACTAAGAATATCATAATTCATATGGCAAAGTACACAGACTACGCATTCGCTTATGTATTCCTGTGATTGTCAATAATTAAAAAATCACAGTGTAATGGTATCCTCCTTAAACATAAATTTAGGACTAAAAATATAAATAAATTAATTCTTTTACCATTGTAAATATGGAAACAAGGTAAAATTATTTTTAGAGATATAGTTTAATTACGCCTAAGCCAGAAAATTAATTTACAAATTAGGCTTATTAAGATATTTGACAATCTATATATTAATATAATTTATGAAA
>JAOCPS010557405.1:0-11268 GCA_025505425.1 Graphium colonna | reverse complement strand
CCCGCATTGCCCTAATCCAACCAAGAAACAATAACACAAAGTTATTGTCCCCCCGCGGGATTCGAACCCACGACCTCTGGCTTACAAAGCAAGGGCCCATACCGCTAAGTTACGGAGGCGGTTTTTTTTGTTTTATAAAACACAATAACAAAATTTATTTAATGGATGTCTGCGTGTATCTCCGTCACTTATGAACCAATTTTAATTATTCTTTTTTAATATCATAGGGTATTCTTTCGAAATGGTCTATTAATTTTAAAAACCAATCTTTCGATCTTCAATACAAATCTCATCACCAATTTTCGTGACAATCGGTGCGCAAACGGCTAAGCGAAACTATAAGGGATCCTAGTGGACTACGGAACCCTAAAAATCAGTTCAGTGGTTTGTTTTTTAAATGAAAGAAACAAAATTTAGTTGTTTAATGTTCGCGCATATCTCCGCCACTTATGAACTGATTTTAAAAATTCACGTTTTATTTAATAGTCCAAAATTTTCATATTAATCAGATTGGTAGTTTAATTTTAAAATCAGTATTATGTTCGAAAGTACACTTTTAAGGCGATTGAAGTCGGATTTTGTTATTTCCTGTGAAAAAGACTTGTTTTGAAGTCGGTTAAAAATAAACAGAAAATAAAAAAAGTCTTAATCAGCCATTACAAGAAATATATGAATTAGTCGATCTGAATTCATTCATTAAATGAGAAGGTCAATTGCATTTAGCAAGTGCTTAAGGGAAAACAAAACTAAAGCAAATCATTTAATGGATTTAACAGTGAAACTAACTTCATTTATTAGCTATTGTTCACGATTGTTGTTTTTTCAACCAATTTGCAATTATTAAGTTAATTACATTATTTTGCATGGATTCCTAAATGCTAAGTTCGCATTTTATGATTCAACTTACCATCCGATCCTGTTAACATTTGGATGGTTGACAGTAATTTTGAGCCATACACGACACTTGTATTTTGAGACCTCTCTGAATAGGGACCTTATAAGAGAGAACATATACCACCACGCTTCTGCAGACCACCTGCGACAGTTATTGCTTACTTTAATTTTTTTTACTAAATAAAAAAAACTGATCAACTTATGAATCCTGCGATAAAGTCCTCCTGGCCGAATTTCGGCCTCAGCGCCCAATCTACTCAAAAATCAACTGCGCAGGAGATATTATAGTGCAAACACAGGTGCGCTCTCTAAGAGTCATCAGGACATGGATGACGCAGGCTTTTTAGATTTCCACCCGACGCATGGATCATCTTTATTTTCAGGCAATCGGGTGATCAGCCCGCATTGTCCTAGCCCAACCAAGAAACAACAAGACGAAGTTTTTGCTCTTACGCTGGATCCTAACCCACGACCTTCCGTTTGCAAAGCTAGATACCACCAGGATAGGGAGCTGGTACGCTGATTCTCAATTACTTTGTCTACGGTGATAACAAAACTAACGAACTAGGGAATTGTACAAAATAGGTTTAGTGGATAGAACGGATCGGAAATATATTAGGGATTCGGGATCACCCGGCTACCCAGTGAGTCATTCATACTTTATTTTATGCCGACTTTGTTTAGGGTGGTGGTACTTCCCCGGGCGAGTACGACCGTATAAGTTTAGCAAAAGTTGTAAAAGGATGTTATGCTCTACCGCCTTAAATTAGCATACATATAATTTATGCTAAAATGTAGCTAAAATCGCTAACTTTATAAGTTAGCGATTTTAGCTTAAACCCCAACTGAAAGTGTTATGCAACGGCTTTTCCTTTTTAGCACATTTCGTTTGAAAGCTTGCCTCTTATAATCTGTGAAGATTGAAAATAGTAATGTAGTATTGAATTATTTTCCAGGTCAGCACCACATGAAGGCCCGAGGAAATGAAGCCATTCATTAAGCAGGTAAATTCATTCTTTATTTAAAATATGTGTAACTACTAGCTGTGCTCCGCGGTTTTTCTCCGTTATTACCGACTTCAAAAAAGGAGTAATGTTCTCAATTCGAATGTTTTAATTTTTTTTTTCATGTAAGTTCGCGCATATTTCCACCATTTATGAAACGATTTTAAAAACTCTTTTTTTATCTGATAAAATTTGATACTTTCGAAATAGTTTGATATAATTTTCAGGAAAATTGATTCCAAAATATTTTTTTAAATCAATATGATAACAAAATTGATCCTATGTATTTTCGTACGTATCTCCGTCATTTATGAACAAATTTCAAAAATTCTTATTTTATATGACAGAAAATTCTATGTAGATAGTCCCATAAAATTTTTAAATAAATGGTTCATTGGTTTGTTTTTTTTAAATAAAATAACAAAATTTGGGACTGTTCGTACATATCTACGCAGCTTATGAACCAATTTGAAAAAATATTTTGTTTATCGTATAAGGTACACTTCCACAATGGTGCGACAATTTTTGTATAAATATCGGATTATTAGATTGTTTTAAAATTATACTAACGGATAAGATATGTTTCGAAGGTACACATTAAGGCGTTTGAAGTCGATTTTGTAATTTTCTGTCAAAATAAACTCGTAGTATTTGATTGTAAATAATTATTTTCATAGAAAATAGCGAATGAAGCCGCCTTTTCAAACGCCTTAGAACTAAACGTTCGTAGTTTTTTTAGTTTATTTTGATTTATAAAGGAAACTATTTGAACGATTCTCGTGAAAGTTATATGGGACCACTTACCAATTCATATCCTTTCAATTAGAAAAGTAATGATGAAAATCGGTTTATAAGTTGCGGATAAATAGAGTTGAGAAAATCCTCCTTTTTTGAAGTCGGTTCAAAAGTTATAATTTCTTCACAGATATTTACATAAGACCACCCTCGAGATTAATGAAAAAAAGAAATTACGTATATTTCTGTTTATAAATGCAAAGATTATGTCCATACATAAACATCACATCTCAGTGTTAATTTATATAGAGAAACTTTACAAGGAAAGTTGGCAGTAAAATCGATGTGAAGATTACCTGTAATCTCTTGGTATGTAGTCTTCGAAATCGGTTGAAAACATGGCAATATTCCAATGGCTTTGTAAATGACATCAGGTGAGCTGCCTGCTCGTTTGCCTCCTTCTCTATAAAAAAAAAAAAAAAAAAAAATATTTTCAAGAATTCGCGATGCTTGCCTTTCCGTTGTAAACTAAACAGATGGGGGGCTTTGAACCATAGAACATCCAGTCAATCGCAACATCCTCTTAAAAAAATGATATTTACACTATCGTGCGGAAATATATTTACTTACTGCTTAATCCTATCTCATTTGCTCATATTTGGATGAAAATAAGGCTTATTTGGATGAGAAGAAAACTATAGAGTTATGTCAAGATTATTTTAAAACAGCATAAAATTACCCAGAAATTAACATTTTTTTATAGAAAAGACGATAAACGAGCAGACGGTTTACCTGATGTTAAGTCACTCCATCACCCATGGACGCACACAAAATCCTGAGAGTAGAGGACTAGGGAATTGTATAAAATAGGTTTAGTGGATAGAACGGGTCGGGAATTTATTAGGGATTCGGGATCACCCGGCTACTCAGTGAGTCATTCATACTTTATTTTATGCCGACTTTGTGTAGGGCGGTAGTACTTCCCCGGGCGAGTACGACCGTATAAGTTTAGCAAAAGCTGTAAGAGGATGTTATGCTCTACCGCCTTAAATTAGCATACATATAATTTATGCTAAGATGTAGCTAAAATCGCTAACTGCATAAGTAAGCGATTTTAGCTTAAACCCCAAATGATATTTACATTATCGTGCGGAAATATATTTACTTACTGCTTAACTCTATCTCATTTGCTCATATTTGGAGGAGAATAAGGCTTCTTTCTTGCATTCTATCCAGTCCTAATCAATATGGGTACAGAAATCTGATCACGTGGTCGGGGGTACGAATCCCGTCATTCAACTATTGTTGTAAACCATATTCTACCACAGACCTAGAGCTCAGTTCGAATGGTTAAGCGATTTTAGTGTCAGATTTCTTAAGATTCTTTAAGCCATTTAAATTTTCCTGATGTCTAACTCATTGAAGAACCGATTAGTAATAGAAGCGTTCCTGATTGCAGGCATTCGTGGTGTCCGGGGCGGCCCTGAACATCGTGGGCCACGGGTGCGCCCACGGCTACCCCGCCGTCCTCTTCGCTCAGCTGAAGAGGGACGGGGGACCGGTCACACTGACGGACCATGACACTTCCTGGATAGGTGAGCTGCATTACTTCTCTATTTAAACTTTCATCATCATCATCATTGTTCTATCGTAGTCCACTGTTGGACGTAGGCCACCACAATCCTTGGCTTCTTTTATCCAGTTCCCAGCCCCCCTGGGAAGGTCGTCGCTCCACCTTGCCTGAGGGCGTAGAGAGTACCTCCGTCGTCATCTCATCACTGAGGATCGTGAATCGTCTGACAAAATTTCTTGATGGCTTCTCTTCGTCGACTTCTGTCCTTTGCCTCGTGCAACGCCGTGCTGAGTGCCATCTCGCGGCTTGATGACACCTGGCCTGTTCAAGGTTTAGGGATTCGGCCACGAGACCTCTTTCCTTCCGCTTTCCCACCGAGGACGTCCTACACTAACTAAAACTAAAACTTTAACTGAGCCAAATTACACGCCTCTCTGTATTCACAATTCTCATATTTCTCGTAAAGATACTTTGAGAAGTTTTGTTCGACGTATTTATATTATGATACAGATCATTTTCAGAAAAGTTGGCAAAAGAGTTTACTGATGTTAGTTATAACTCTCGTCCATGGCGGAGTTGCGTTGCTAACTTGAAAGACATAAATTGCTGAAGAAGGAATACTATACCTTTTAGCTACCTTATAGATCGGTTAAAATTCCAAAAAAGGAGAGTAGTAAGAAAGTAGACAGATACAAAAAATGCAGTAAGATGTTAAACTTTACCACGATGTAATTTTATTAACTAAGTACAGATACCATTAAATCATAATCCCTCGTATTAATATTATATTCGTTTTCCAAGTACTTCAAATTTTGTAATCTGCATACAATATCTTTTTCTCCCATTTTTTTCCCCGTACTTTAAACATGTTTCCTTGCTCCTTTTTAGTCACTAAATCTTTCTAGGTTGGCAATGTACTTAAAACTCTGTGGATGTTGTAAATGTCTATAAATGACAATTGTTTTACTGAAGATTATTAGGTGAAACGTCTTCTCGTTCACCAAATTTTCTTTTACACCAAAGCATTAGTGAGTTCAAACTATTGATATATTTTTTATTAAAATAATGTCTTTTAACATTCATATAATCTTCTTTTGCTTACAGCTTCGGTGGTCGGAGTTATGGGAATCGTTGGCAACTTCATATCGCCCATCCTGATGACCAAATTCGGTCGTCAGAAGGCGCATCTGATCAGCACTGTGCCGGCTTTACTCGGCTGGATAACCTTCGTATTAGGAAGCAGCGTTCCAGCCTTTCTTCTAGCCAGACTTTTACATGGCCTTGCACTAGGTTTAAGAACTCCTCTAGCAGCTATCTTAGTCGCTGAGTACACTGAACCAAAGTACCGCGGTGCTTTTCTAGGAACCTTTGCAATATCTTTGGGTTTAGGTATTTTGTTGTCGCATATATGGGGAGCGTATCTTACATGGAGGATGACAGCTACCGTCTGTTCTATGTTTCCCCTTATAGCTATGGCAATCATCAGCCTTTCTCCGGAATCTCCTGGGTGGTTGGTAACTAAGGGAAAATTTGAAGAGGCAAGGAAAGCTTTCAGATGGGTTAGAGGTAATGGGGAAGAGCAGAAAGCGGAGCTAGATTCAATGATCCGAGCCCAAGAGAGGGATAGTTCAGAGCGGGAGACGATTAGGATCGAGAAGGAATTCTCTTGGACAAGGTTGCTGAAGCCAGCGGTTGATGCATTGAAGAATGCTATGAAGATATTCAAGAAAAAAGAATTTTATAAACCATCCATAATAGCTATCAGCATGTTAATTGTCTTCGAGTTCGGAGGAGCTCACATGGTACCAGCATACGGGAATCTGATCCTTCAAGCTGTCTTAGATAAAGCGGACCCGACAGAAGTCTCGTGGCAGTTCACAGTTATAGATTTACTTAGGACTGTTTGCGCTTTGCTGGCTATATTCCTGCTAAAATACTTTAAAAGGAGGACGATACTGTTTACAAGTGGTGTTATGACTGTTTTATCTTTAAGCGCTGTATCAGTGTTTGTCTATATGAGGAATGCTGGGATATTTAGTGACCCTTGGGTATTAGAAGTGGTGCCTATGGCATTAATGATACTATACACATTATCTTTCTGCTTAGGACTGGTACCACTTAACTGGGTTATATGTGGAGAAGTTTTTCCCTTAGCATATCGAAGTCTAGGGTCTACTTTATCCACATCTTTCCTAACACCCTCATTTGTAGTATCAATGAAGACTGCGCCCCACCTTTATTCTTCCATAGGGGTTGAAGGAGCATTTTTAGTGTATTCAGCAATGTTGACCGTCTGTCTGTGCGTAATGTATATAATGCTGCCAGAGACGAAAGACCGTACGTTACAGGATATAGAAGAGAGCTTCAAAGGAAAAAAGGCGGTCGATCTAGAAACCCAAATCGAATTATTAGATAAGAGAAACGCATCGAACTGATCTGTGATTATTGCTGTGACGAATTGTATGTGTAATTTAAACTATGAGAGAGAAATAAAGAAATTATAAAAAAGACTTTAGTGACCAGTAACAAAATCAGTTCAAAGATTATATTTACAATTTAAGTATTATTTACAATGTACAAAAGTTTATAGATGGAATTGTCGAATAAGTCATCCAATGTCTCCATATTACAATACTTTTGTTTTTAATGATGCCTGAAAAGGGACGAAAAAGCAGCTATTATTTAGAGATTTCATACCTGTTAAACCCTCTTTTAAATAATTTGCAGTATTTATATGAAATGTTCCTGTAAATCTTTTTATTTGTAATTTTATATTGGCTTCTTAGAAGAAAGGCTTAGATAGCTAATATCATAAGACAACTTATATTATAATAAAAAAAATGTATGTAAATCTTCATTCGCGCTTCCCTTCTTCCTGAATAAAGACTTAGAGAAGAAAATAGAAAAAAAAAACATAGTGATGTGTTATGATTAATAGTTTACAATGAAATTAAGACATGCACTGTAGGTAAATGAATGAAAACATGAATGTGGATGTTTAGTTTAGTTTTAAGTTTACTATGCTTTATAAAAAAGTTACCATTAAAAAAAAACTATTTTTATACATATCTAAAGTGTTTTATTTAAAGGTGGGGTAGATGTAAAACAGCATTTATAATCTATATTAACCGTTTGAGTGCGGCGAAGCGCTATCGCGCTTCGCTTGTTATATGCTAAAAATTTTTCCGCACTCAAACGGTTAATATAATAATATGCGCTATTTTATTCAAAAAGTTTAATAATAATAATAATAATGTAATAATAACAAATTTCTTATAAAATCAAAACTTTTTAAAATATTAAGAAATAAGACACCTTAATAATTAAAATATAAAAAAGAAAACAAAGAGAAGAAAAACAATTCATAATAGAAAAGCCCTACATCATCCACATCTAGCAGAGTACCGAGCAAGCTATCGGTTACAATGTCATTGCCTCGTTGAATGGCGAGGCTTATTCTTTTTGCCAAATAAATACCGTCTCTGTGGTTTTGGGTAGCTTTTTTGGAATTTCTTTAAGAAGTTTATGTGCACTGGGACCCCAAGTGCTTAAGGTTTCCACTCTAAATGATTCAAATATGTAGTTACCGCTTAGTTTCTCATACTTACGGCGTTTTCTGCATGAGTGGCGCAATCATTATTTTTGTTTTTTTTAGTTTCCTTAAAACGCTACCCTTACTGTAAGACTTACCATCTTGTGACTTTTTACATTCATAAGTTGCGCTGAGACAAAACACCCAGTCCTAGACCAATTATTTGTAGGCTATACAAATATTTGCTCCGAGTGGAAATCGAACGCACGAGCTGTGGTACCGTTGCCAGCGTTTTAGCAACTGCGCCAACCAGTTTGTCATTCGAAGTGCCTTGGATGTGGGACGGAGCAAGGTTATCCGCATAGGTAGCATCCCATACAAGAGCCCGTCCCACTCTCCGAAGAATCAGAGTCCGTTTCGTTCGGTCTCTTGCCATCGTCGAGCGCCAGACCAGAAGCGTCCATTATGGCTGGCACTGCGGCGGTGTCAAGACCCCAACGAAAGATATCACTCAATAATAATTATTACGTAAAGTTTATTAATATTATATGTATTATATTATTTATTCCATATATGTGTATTATATAAAAATATGTATTTTTTAAAAAGTTTAATTTATTTGACGAAATAACTTGTTACGTCCCTAAATAAAACTAATAATTCTTTACTAAATAATAATAATAATAGAAAATAAATAAATTATTATTATTAATTCATTTATCTGTAAAAACATGGTAGAATGGCATTTTTTAATACTTTGCCATTCATTGGCCAAATTGTATTAAAAAATGAAATCGTATCAAATACAAGTCAATTACAAATATAAAAAAAGCAATAACAAAGATTTCATGCATGATTGACGTGTTGATAATCTGCAGCACTAGAAGACACGCCCGTTATGAATCCTTTACAACGTTCATGGTCAAGGGTAGGACTGAAAAGTTTGATGTCCTGGTGTCACTTGTCATCTCAGTCCTGCCCGTGACCATGAACGCATAAAGGGTTCGAAACTTCAGGTGGTAAAATTTTAAATAAATCGTGATAAACTCCGTAAAATTGTTTAAGTTAATGGCTAATATTCGCGTAAGCCTCAGAAACAAAATAACACAATATTGTTTTCGAAATCAATTTAAAACTAAAATATGTTCATTTAATTTAAAAAAAGCAAATAAATCATAAGAATATAACAATAAGATCATAAAACTATGAAAACACTTATTGCGAGCTGATAAACAAACTTTCTAATTTATTTATAATAATATCCTCTTCATGACGTTCTATTTGCGGTTTCCATTGGTTGATATTGGGCAAGGTCCCTTAGTGAAGTCAAGG
This sequence comes from Graphium colonna, assembly GCA_025505425.1. Lineage (NCBI taxonomy): Eukaryota > Metazoa > Arthropoda > Insecta > Lepidoptera > Papilionidae > Graphium > Graphium colonna. Next base: position 2,198 of record JAOCPS010557405.1, on the reverse strand, counting down.
TGAGAGAAAAGGTGAGAAATGGCCGCTCCTACTATCCAATGTTGGTGAAAATAGTTTTCAATTCCTTAGTTTTGCATATGGCACTACACACATTGACATTGAATAAGGCTTTCTTTGAACTTCTTGAGTTTGTCAGGCAATTTTATAATTATAAACATCAAAGCACCCCTGTGCCTTCAATCATCGAATTATTTTGCAAGTTAGTATTAATTTACTTCTTCTTCTTTACGCTTTATTAATATAATACAGTTGAAGTAATTGTTTTTGTTTATTTTAAAACTTAATTACCAGTTGGAGTGAAAAAATTTCTGTACTAAATATATGTAAAGTAGTTTTGGGGGCCGACCGAAAATTCGTGAAGACACGAAAAGTTAACCCTGTGAAACGCTTCTGTTAACCAGCATAGTGTTAAACACTGTCAAAATCATTATCTTTTTCCAGTCTTATACACAATTTATCTAAATTATTCGCTAGAGGACATTGCGCGCAGAATTAGCAAGCTGTGGAAGTGGGCCGGCTATGTTTCTAGACGTAGCGATGGTCGATAGAGCCAGAACACGAGTTAGAGTGGAGGCCGCGTGTAGGCAAACGTAGTGTTGGTCGTCCTGCAGCATCATGGACTGACGACTTAGGAAGGTGGCGGGATGCGGATGGATGTGGGCTGCCCAGGACCGGGATGGTTGTCGCGCCTTGGGGGAGGCTCACGACCACCCCTCCGACCGGGATCCCGCCTTGTCGTCGCGGGGGGGCTTAGTAGCCGCGGGGTGGTGCTACCCGCGGTAAAGTTAAGAGGAGCCTATGGCATACCGGTGAGGGACGGTCGACTGAGGGAACCACTCGGGATAGCTCACCTTAGTGGAGTTCGCCTTAGATGCGTGCTGGGGGGTCGTAGGAAACGAGGTGACGGTGGATACACGTTGCCCCTGACCTGGCTGGCCTGGATCGGTTAAGCTCCGACCTTTCGACCGCCGTCGCCTGTCTTCAGCAATTGCGCGGAATACGTTGACGGTGGGCGCGTTGGCGTTGCTCCTGGTAAGGTAAGGCTCCGAACTCCACTGTCACCCGTCTTCTGCAACCAAGCGGAGTCGCGAGGGAAAAGAGGAGCTAGTAGGTCGTAGGCCGCTCTTCCTATATTCCCCGACTCAGTTGGACCGCCCCACAAAGAATGCGACGCGGGCCGTGGGGCCACGGGGAGTGCATTTCTGTCTTCTGCGGCTGATCTTACGTGAGCGGCGGAGCTCTGCATCGCATCCACTGGGAGGCTTGTTGCTCTTTGGCACTTGCTTTCCTGACTCCCTAGGCCACGGATGCTTACTCGGGGGGTTAGTCACCCAAACAAAGAGGACAAGTAGAAAGGCGCGCTCGTTGTTCCGGTGCGTCTTGCCTGGAGGTCCGACATAACTCGTCTTACCCCCGTGAAATGGGTATGCGTTTTCTGCATTTCCTACGCGTAAAAAAACAAGCTTATGTCCAGCAGTGGACTGCAATAGGCTGATGTCGATAGTATTTAAATAATTAATCGTGCAACATATACATTTTGAATTGTAATATTTGCACGATTACTTATTTAAATAATGTCAACATCTGCCTATTGCCGTCCACTGCTGATCGTAAGCCTCCCCCTAGACCCGACATCCATCCGCTACCCGCCAGCCGTTTCAAGTCATCAGTCCATCGTGCTGCAGGATGTTCTACACTACGTTTACCTAAACCCGATCTCCAATCTAAGACTTGTCGGCTCCATCGACCATCGGTACTTTTGAAGGCCTGACCAGCCTACTTCGTCTTCCGCGTGATAAATCAGCGCGCAATGTCAGTAACTTTAGTTTTCTGGCGGATAAATTTATTTCTAATTTTGTCTGCCAGAGACAACCCGAGCATCGCGCGTTCTATTGCCCGCTGAGCGATCTTGAATTTGTGGACCAACTCCACGGTAAGCGTCCAGGTTTCAGCTCCGTATGTCACTACTGGTAGGATGCACTAGTTGGAAAGTTTGGACATTAGGGATTGTGGTATTGACCACTCAAGAGTATGTCGTAGCTTCCCGAATACCGCCCAGCCTAAGCGTATTCTTCGATTGGCCTCTTTCTCGAAGTTGTGCTGGCTTATTTGTATAATTTGGCCAATGTAGGTGTATTCCTGCACAACCTCGAGAAAGCGCCATTCACGACCACTGGTCTCGGGGACACATGACTATT
>JAOCPS010557404.1:0-20412 GCA_025505425.1 Graphium colonna | reverse complement strand
CCAGGACATCGAACACTTCAGTCCTACCCGTGACCATGAACGCTGTAAAGGGTTCGAAACGTCGGGCGATACATATTTAAAAATAAACTGCGATAAAAACTGGAAAGTTGTTTAATATAAAAAGTTGACAGTTTAAAAAAAATCCATTGACTTAACCGCTAAACTAGAGCTGCTAGATAAAAAAGCACATGTTTTTGAAATCAGCGGGCAAACTTTACAAGACACAAAAATCACAAAGGGAAAATAATGCAATTTTTTGTGTCATGAGTTTGAATATTAACAGTCAGAGAAAAAATATATTCAATTACTCAGTGTTTCAAAACATGATTGCATTAAAATTGTCGAAATTTAAAGATAAATTTATGAATGAGCCTTGTGATTTTTAACCATAATTAAACCAAGTAAAAAGCACACCATAAGATCTGTCTAAAATTCATAGTTTTACCGAGTAGATGGTGAGGTTTATATAGGATTGTTGCAATTTTTTTACAATAATATAATGAATGAATATAAATGTATTTTCCTCTCTAATATTTCTTTAATTACTGCACGTGCTTTTTATTCAAATGGAACACAAATATGAATGTGAGACCTAAAATCATTATCTTAATTAATAATTATATAAAGCTCGAGATAATCTAAAATAGTGTATCGTATTTGATTTTTGGACAGGGATTTAAATTTAATGTATAAAAGTATGAATTTTGCAGTACCTACATGACGTTTGCACAATCTGTCATAGAGATGTAGAATGCAATGAAAACTATTTTTCATGAATCGACTTGTCGATTTTATCAAATGTTTTCGAAACCAGGGTTTTCAATTTTCTTTTATGGAAAGGAATACAAACAAGCAGACGGTTCACTTGATGTTAAGGGATCCCGTCGCCATTAGACACACGCAACATTCGGAGAGTCACGAGTGCGTTGTCAACATTGGAATTTGGATAGGATGGGTTGGAATTAAGGATTTGGAGGGGATAGGAGTGGGCATAGAGAAGGGTAGACATGGCCATCCGGCATTACCAAATCATGCATTTTACACTTTACGAAAGGCGGTAGTACTTCTCCGGACGAGCATGGCCGTATAAGTGCAGAAAAAGATGTAATGCTCTACCACTTTTTGGTACCGCTTTGGGCATTGTCCTTTTCTCGTTAAAAAAATAGATCTCTTAAAATTACGAAGTAACCCGCAAACAGCTGACAGTTTGTTAATATATATAATAACATCAAATTTCTCTAAACTTACCGACAGAGTTCATCGTATTCCTCTTTAGAAAGATGGTTTGCAATACTTAAAGCTAATTCCCATTCAGTGGCTTCTTTAAAACAATCGATAGCTTTACCGTAACTTTTAGCTTTTTCATATATTATACCGGCTTCCACGAAATCTTTCTTTAATCTTAGATACAATCCAAAATCATCCGAAACTTGCTTATAAACATCATCATCAACCTCAAATAGCACCAATGCTTCTCTATAAAGGCTATGGTACTTCACGAATGCCTTTAATTCTTCATGTTTCTCCGAACCGCACATTGCCAAATATTTGACGGCTTTGCCAAATCGCTTCAAATGTTTGTTTATTGTAAACTTTTTGTAATTGTCTTCCATTGCATTCAACTCGTTCAGCATTGGGATGTATTCTTTCGGATCTTTCTGGGATTTATTGGCAACGAGCAAAACCAAATCGAAATCGTACATTCCGAGGGCGACGTTAAAAAGTTCATCGACGTTGACCATATATAGTAAGAATTTTACAGCTTCGTCTGAACCTACTGGAAGCTTTGCGCCAGCAACTTCCTCGCATTTTAACTGTTTTATTAACAGTAACGCATTTTCTAAATCCTCTATAGTATTTTTCTTAATGTATGTGGTCAGTAATGGCAGAATTTTATCGCTCCTGTCTTTTCTTTTATTTATTTGCGATTGTATTACATCGCATATTTCGTTTACTTTTGTTGAATATACGCCATTAATATTAGTTTTGTTATAGCTACTTCCATACATTGTTTTAGTTACATCGGAATTTTCCAAATCTGATAGAAATAGGCATAGCCAAGAAGTATTCTTAATAGACTCTAAAAATGTGTCTATATTCTTTAAAAATAAAGTAGGATTGTGGTCATAGAACAAATTAAGATTGATCCTTTGTTTTCTCATCAAATCAAATGCCTTTTCGTATTCGAGTGTGTCCAATAACTCCCCAATTATTTTAAGAGATAGTGGACGTGGTTGGACAGTTTCTATATTTCCTCTGGGCATTTGGAAAACAGTGTTTATCGAGTTAGGTACAGTTATCACCAACTTAGCACCTCTCTCGATTTTTCGTTTGTAAACTTGTGAAGATTCATTTTTTTGATAATCTAATATGGAACTAAGGCCTGATTCTGTTAATTCGACGCACAAAAGCAAATGTTTCAATGTTGTTATAAGGAGAAAACTTGTGTGAAGGAAATATGAGCTGACATTACTTAATGCCAAAGTGCCATTCGCGTACAGATTCCCTTTATGTGACAGACCAAGAAAATGTAACTTATCATCTATAGAAACTACGTCAAATTTAAGACATGGAGTATTAAAAGAGATGTCTTCCACACTAAAGTCTTGTCCACTGGTATATTGTATAATTTCACCAGAATTTAAAAGCAAAAATAATATTGAAGGATTATTAGGGTGACTCTTTAATTTCACAACAGCTGAAGGTAAAGATATAGCATGTTTTTGCGTAAGTCCATCATTGGTAATATTATATTCAACCAAATTGTAATTATCGAATTCGTCAATCTTTACTACGACTATTGTTCCTTCATTTAACCAATACCAGTTATAATATTGGTATGGATATTGAAAACAATCTATTGGTAGGGTTTTTTCCACTTCATATTTCAAAGGAAACTTTTTAGTCTGCTTATAAAATATCAGATTTTTGTCGGTTGTAACAAAAAACGCATTAGTATCAAAACATTGATTGCTGGTCAAAAAGGACGGGGCAAAATGTATTGAATATACATCAGATTCTATTTCCAATTCCAAACTCGCCATTGGTGGAGGCACAACGGTCTGATGAAAACTCGTTAATAACAATTTTTTTCCATCTATAACACCGACTACAGCATTATCTTCGCTGGTTTTACCGCAGCTATGGTCAACACCCCAAATCCATGTGTAAGTATAATGTCTCCCATTTTGTAGGATCACGTGTAGCTTTTTATTGCTAGCTACATCGAAATTGTTATCCCAAAACACTTGACTAATTTTATCTGTCTCATTGAAAACTAACGTCTGCTTTTGGTACCAGTGATAATTGCTAGTTGTAAATAAGATTATTCTTTGTATGTTGTTGTCCAAATCTTTGCACTGTATTGTTAATATTTCAGAGTCTGAGCTCCAGAACAAATCTTCAACAATTGAAGAGGAACTAATAGGAATGTCGAACTCACCATGCTTCAAGCCATTCTTCTCAAAGAAGGCTACAATATGTTTGTCATTAAGTTTCTGTGTTGTTGCTATGAGGTTTCCAGAAGGGCGCCAAATTAAATTAGATTCGAGTCCGACTTGTTTTTCACTTGTATATTGCAAACTTCCTTCTCTATCAAATACTTTAAACCTTCTAATGCCATCCATTGGAAAACCAACTGCAAACAAATTGCCATCTCCTCTCCAAGTTATATTAACTGATGAGTCTGATGTTACATATTGATCTGTAAAGAGAAAAATAAAATTTTAAAACCAGAGTACACTAACCAAATATTTAAAGTAGGGCTGTTTTACCGCCACATTATCTTAAATTGTGAGCCTAAAATATTTTTTTTATGGAAAGGAAAACAAGCGAGTCTGCCTGGTGTAAAAACTTCACCTGATGGTAAGCGATCCCGTCGCCCATAGACACACGCAACATCTGGGGAGTTCCGATTGTATTGTTTACCTGGGAAATTGGATAAAATAGGTTTATGAGATGGGACGAGGTCAGGACTAAGGATATGGAGGGGAAAAGAAAAGGGTAGACATAGCATCCGGCATCCCCAAAAGTCATGCATAGTTTATTTTATGCCAACTTTAAAAAGGGCGGTGGTGCTTCACCGGGCGAGAAGCAGTCGTAGAAGTGCAGCAAAAATTTTAAAAAGATGTTATTCTCCACCACCTACAAAATATGTCATCACATTACAAATAAAATTGTCAAATATTTCTTAGGCCCATTTATCTGTTTCGCTAGCACATTTTATAGGATATTTTCAGGCTTCCTTGCCTGATGACTAAAATATAGGCATTTTTAAGCTGAATAAAGCCACTTATCTCCCATTTCATTAGTCTTTCTATTAACTTGACAAAGTACACGAAAGTTATCTAGTAAGATTGGAAGTTTTTTAATTTTCTCCTTATCAAGATTTTGACCACCTTACTAATGGCCCTTATAAATATATTGTCTGAGAGATTTGTTTCTGAAAGACGTCAAACAATGAAAATATACCATTAGCCTTACATATCATAATGAGCTATGTATCAAAATGCTGTTATTACACTTCGATTAAAGGACGTCCTTAACATCCCTCAAGACTGTTCTTTCGCCGTCTTTTCTCGATTTACATTAGATCTTAATATGGAACTTGGTTTCCAATTTGCAGCTATCAGCATTGACGACTGACTCACAAATAAAAAACGAAGTGAATCCTAAAAATAATATAGGATTTTCCTTGGGCTCATCAATATAAGAAGATCCTCATGTAAGTTGTGGAAATAGATAAATGAAATAATCACTCTTTTCTTCATTACATCTCTTATGGTAGTTTAGTTACCAATAATGATGGACCAAGAATTAATATTCAAGCTGACAATATGCAGGATTAACAAGTGACATCAAGACATCAAAAACCTCAGTCTTATCTGTGACCATGAACACTGTAATGGGTTCAAAACTTCGGGTAATAAAAAAAGAAATATGCAATAAAATCCATAAAGTCTTTGAATTTAAAATGTTGTTTGCTACCCATATAAATATTAATATGAGATAATCAACACCTGCGCATGTCAGCCAATCCCAGTTTGCAATCAGTACTTACTAGTGTCAGAGCAACATACGTGAAATCTTCGAAGGAGTTTGGAATGGTTCTTTGACAGGACCAAAAGCTTAAAAGAGTTCAGGACATTATTGACTTTTATTTTTTTTTGTATACATTGTAAAAAGTAAAATGCTTAATTTATTTTATGGAAATGAAGACAAACGAGCAGACAATTCACCTGATGGTAAGTGATCCCGTCATCCGTGGATACACGCAACATCGGGAGAGTTGCGAGTGCGTTGCCAACCTGGGAAATTGGATACAATGGGTTTATTGGATAGGATGGGTCAGAATTGAGGATTTGGATGGGATAGGAGTGGGAAAATAAAAAGGTAGACATGGCCATCCGGCATCCCCATACTTTATTTTATGCCAACTTTATAAAGGGCGGTGGTACTTCCCCGGACGAACGTGGCCGTAAAAGTGCTGCAAAAGCTGTTAAAGGATGTTACGCTCCACCACCTTATGCGAAATGAAGCAAAGACGAAAACTAAAACATATTTATGACTCGAAAGTATGGCAGTATGGAGAGATATCTATTTGGTAACCTCAAATACAACTTTATTGTAAGCTACCCAAAGCTGCCTAGTCAAGAAGATCAATAAAATTAGCATTCCAGCACAATTAATTGTATGTGTATGTATGTTTAATACTGAAATATGTACTTTCAATACTGAAATATGTTAAGTCCTAACTCTTATAATTGTGCAATTGTATAATAACCTTTTAAAATTGTTTGTGTTGCTTATACAAGTGAATGGTGCATCACAATATTAAAGTTGAGCACTTAGTACCAGACTGTCATCATATTTATGTAATAAATTTAGGGACATAGTTTTAAATCAAATTGTACAATAAATGAATGAAGGGTGGATACATTGCTGGTACTACACCATTTAGCATTATATGGAGGTTGTCATCCTGAAAAAAAAACCCTGCCTACGATTGCACTTCTTCATGACCACTAGTAACACATTAGTAATTATTAACTTTTGATATATAGTCACTATAGACCATTCCAGATAAAAGTATGACAAAATGTGTGAAAAGGGTTTATCTATTGGACTAAATTTCTCTAAAGTGCCACATTTCAGCAGTAACTGACTTATTCTCGCATCTTAAACAATCCATATAAATTGCATGTTTCATTTTTACAGTCAGTTTTAGGAGACATGTTTGTTTACTTTCTGTCTATTCCTCAATTGGAATAGACTATATGTTTACAAACGATCCAGAAGATGCATTCCAACAAGGTGGTCTGGCATCATCAAGAGAACATGTGGTTCTATGCAAAGGGCAGCCCACATTGCCTTAAACCATGATAAATGGAAAAGAGTTAGTATTGGTCACAATTCTCAGTAATAAGGTAACAATAAAGAAGATAACAATATGTACCTGTATTAACTTACCTAAATTAGTCTCAGCATTCACTTTAGCAGCCTGTTTGCCAGCTGATCCATGAAACTGTGTCTCCTTTTTGCCCCATCCCACTGTGATAAATTGCTTATCACCAAATTCTTGGTCCAATAATTCAACTTCACTTATTGGATCAAAGGTGCATGACATTGTAATCATTTTCAAATCCTTTGTAACCAAGACAAGCATATCTTGGTCTGGACTCCATTCCATTGCCTAAAGGGTAAGAAATTAAATGAAATAATCAATTATGGTAATTTTTCTATTAAGGCGTATATAATTTTAGATTTTATGAAAAGAAATTATTGAAATATTTTAGCATATTGAGCCATCAAAGTAAGTTTTAAAAATAAAATATAGCATGTTTTATTTTTTAAAACTCATCGCAAAAGTATTTTATATTATATTAACAACATATAATTTTTTGCATACTTACAAGCAAACCATTTTCAAAAATTCCAACCAGATCAGAACTGGTGCCTAATTCATCAATTGTTATTAATTCGCCGTTGCTTAAAGCTACACATAATTGATTTGATAACGAAATATATGCTATATTTATAGGAGCATTTACACTATTTGCTATATCAGAAATGTTTTTTGACCAGGTAACCGCTCCAAATTCGTCGATGTTTACAACTTGAAGGTTATGTGTAATAGCAAATAATTTAATCTTGTTTTCTGAATTATAATTATGGCATACTTGAAATTGTTCTTTAAAATCTATATCAATGTTTCTCACTGCCACATCCCAAATGTCCAAATTCTTCATTTTAGAAAGATTCTATGATACTACGACAAAACCAAAACATGAGTTGTTTTTTGACATTTACCTTTTTTAATAAAATGACATTGAAGCATATGAGATTGTAAGTTCTGCCTATCGGTTAAAATTTAAAAGAAATTTTTAAAGTTTTTTTTTAATTCTCATTTATTTTACAAGCTATACCTAATCTTAAGATTGAGATGGCTTTATGACAAAAATTAAGGCATTTAAATAAAAAATAGTATGAAAATCAAGCTGTAAGAAAAATAATCAATGAATAAGCAGACATTTCTCTTATGAAAGACTATAAGATAACGAGAGTTTCTTACCTACTTGTACCCGTTTCTGTTTAGCAATTCGGTGGAAGTGGCTATAAAATTCTACCTGCTTTGTTCTGCACACAATATAACAATTTGTTTTAAATCACGTATATACGATTTAAATGTTTCATACACAAGTGTTTTGATACCCACGAGTGTAGTTTGTAGAAGCGGACCCAAAGAATTTTAAAAATGTTATTAATATAGGGAAGGAATTAAACAAGTTAGTCTCATATAATATTTTTGTTAAAATAATAATTAATACAAAAAATAATAAATATTTTTGATTTGACCTTAATAACTACGAGTATATAATAAAAGTTGCCAAGAATAAATTTTACAATGACAAGTGTGATCGCAACGAACATCTTATGCGTAAACACGATATTTTTAATCTTCACAGAGAAGTTAAAGAGTTAGCTGGTCTAAAAAAAAACCTACCCTGTTTTATGTGTCGATCATGGCAAATTCCTTGTAGATCAGAAGAGTAAGAAGCGTGCATGGAGCGACTACATAGAGAAAATGTTTCCTGATGCTTAAAGAAGTATGAATGGTTTCACGACGGATAATTCTAGCCCACCTGTATTGACGTCCGAAGTGATACAAGCATTGAGAGCAGCAAAGACAGGATATGAATTTGAGAGGTGGCAGAGCATAACATTTTTTCACAGGTTTTGCTGCACTTCTACGGCCGTGCTCGCTCGGGGAAGTACCACCACCCTTTATAAGGTATACGTGACTTTTGGGGATGCCGGATGGCCATGTCTACCCTTTTCTTTTCCTATTCCTATCCACTCCTAATCCTTAATCCGGACCCCATCCTATCCAATAAACCTATTCTATCCAATATCTCAGGTTGACAAAGCACTCGCAACTCTTCGGGTGTTGCGTTTTTCTATGGGCGACGGATTCGCTGACCACCAGGTGAAACGATTGCTTGTTTGTCTTCCTTTTCATAAAAAAAAATAAGCGCTGGGTCTGGACAACATACCAGCTGAAGTTTGGAAGCTATTGGAGGACGAATATGAAAAAGCTTAAACATGTTTGATGACACAGGTATTCTTCAATGTCATGGCATTACTGGCTCAGATCTACCCTTTCCTAAAAAACCTAAACCTAAGAAATACTCGGAGTACCGTACGATCAGCCTTATGAGGCATGTACGAGGGCTACACAAGGGAAAGTTATGATAGACTACGATTGGCCTTTCAGGATGAAGCCCCGTCTCGTGCCACTGCTTACAACTGGTTTAATGAGTTTAAACGTGGTCGCACTAATGTCGCCGATGATGTGCGTGAGGGACGGCCTTCTACGGCGACGACTGAAGATGACGTCAGTGTTGTTCGGCGTATGATAGAGACTGAAAAAAGGGTGACTTATCAGCAGATCCGGGCAAGCTTAGGGATTGGTATGAGTCAAGTGCACAAAATCCTCCATGAGAATTTGGCGGTCAAGAAGCTTTGTGCCCGGTGGATACATCATAATTTGACCGAGGCTCAAAGACTCCGTCGTGTTAATTAATGCCGCGAAATGCATGAAAGATTTAGTTAGTTGACTCAAATTCTGTGTTTGACATAGTTACGGGACGAAACCTGGATTTACTGTTATGATCCCGAAACTATAATACAGTCAGCTCAGTGGTTGTGGCTCCTTCAAGGAGTTGCCAACTAAAGTGAAAAGAGGTCGAAGCGTGGCAAAAAAGATGGTGGCCTCGTTCTTTGAAAGGACAGGTCATTACTCGACAATTGTTTTAGAGGATCGAAAAACAGTTACTGCAGAGTGGTACAGTAACAATTGTTTTGGAAAAAGTGCGTGAAAAACGACCTCGCAGTAGGATCCTCCTTCACCACGACAATGCTTCGTCGAACACCGCCAGGCAAACGATCGATTATTTGGCGACCTCAGACGTAGAACTAATGGGTTATCCGTCCTATAGCCCCGACCTCGCACCTTGCGATTTTTATTCCGAAAAATAAAAGAAAAACGTCGAGGAAAACGTTTTATGGATGCCGAAGGAAGCTGTGGCTACGTTTCAGAAGGCTTTCGAAGAGATCCCTAAGGACTAGTGGGCAAAGTGCTTTTCTCAGTTGTTCTATCGGATGCAGCGATGTATTGAAGTGAATGGGCACAATTTTGAAAAAATAAAATAAAGGTAAACTTGCTAATTTAATCAGTTTTGATTTTCTAAGGACTTTCAGCTTGACCCTCGTACTTAAAGTATTTTGGCTTTTTTCTACCACAAAATACGCCCTGTAATAATGTGATGATCAACTAGGGGAAAACCACTTTGGTTCCCGGTCTGGTATAGGTGAGGGACTGTTTGCCTTAAAAGTCATGGTGCAAAATTGTCGTGACATACAGACGGACATTATTCTTTGCTTCATCGACTATGAGAAGGCGTTTGATCGCGTAACGTATGATATTCTTATGCAGTTTGCTCGTCTCTGGACTGGGTAGTAAGAACACCAGAGTCATCAAGAACTTTTACTGGAACCAAACGGCTACCGTCCGGGTTGAAGGTTCAGGAACAAATCTGATAGATATACGCTGTGGAGTATTTTATCACTCCTATTATTCAACCTTTACTCGAAGGCTATAATATCTGAGGCGCTGGAAGAACTGGAGATCGGTATCAAAGTAAACGGCAAAGTAGTGAACAACCTGATATATGCTGATAACACTGTTCTTATAGCCTCGTATGAACAGGACCTTCAGATATTGCTAGACAGAGTCCATAAGTGCAGTCTGAGGGCAGGCTTGAATATAAATGACTCAAGGACCAAATTTCTGCTTTTACCGAAAAACAACCTACGCCCCAGCTTGGGTAAATGAAGAATAAGACAGTGAACAAGAAATAAGGACCCAGATTGGAATAGCCCAAACCACCTTGAAGATATTGGTGAAAGCTCAGGATAATAATGCTTCACTGCTATGCCTGGCATGTGGTACTTATCATACAGTAGCGAAGCTTAGACTCTTAAAGCTAATACTGAGAAATTTCTGTAAGCTTTTGAAATGTGACGCTACTGTAGAATGCTACGGGTTGGACATAAAACGTTTCCAATCTGCGGGTACTCCAGCGCGTTGGCAGGTGCCAACTATTGCAGACTGTCAAGAACCGAAAGGTCTCCTATCTAAGACACGTTTTACGGCACGAGGAATAGCATATTCTCCAGCTGATCATGATGGGCAAAATCGCAGACGAAAGACGCATAATATCAAGGAGTCGACAAATGCTGCAAGCGTAGTAGACTTATTTCGCTTGGTACAAGAACGAAAAAAGTTCCCTGAGCTGACGGTCAATCTCCATTAGTAAAGAGGCACCAAATAAAATTAAAGAGACAAAGATTATCATTCCAAAAAAATATAATATTTATATTAGTTTAGGAATTTACTTCTTTTTCTAGTTATTAAGGTTAAATAAAAAAGGTTTATTATTTTACGCTTTCGAGCATTTTTCCGGTTTAATTTTTTGGTATAAATTTGTTATTTTAAATTTTTTTTATGGCTATAGTCTACTAATTACTACATGTTTAAGTTTTGATCACTTTTATCTTTGATATTTTTGATCACAAAATAGCTACCTACCATACTTTAATTATCACCCCTATTTGCCCCCTCAAAAAAACATCTTTCCAAATTTATATGGAAGTAACTTCGACGCATATCCTATCTAATAAAAAAAGAATTATCATAATAAGACAACTGCGCGTGAATAATCAATCATCCTCCGCTTTCTTACCCTTAGGGTTAGAATATTTTTTCCAAATATATATAGGAGTAACTTCGAGGCTATCCAATAAATAAAGAATTACTTAAATCGGACGACTCGGTAAAAAGTTATGCGTGATCATACATAAAAAAAGCAAAAAATATATTCGTCGAATTGAAACCATTTTTATCGTCGCTTAAAAATGCGATCAACCGTTTACCGAAAAAAAATCGATGTCTGTAAAGTCAGTTTACGGATGATAATTTTACGTGATAACGTTATTGTACGAACGCTTAGGCCAATCGTACCTTTATTGCTCGTTGCTCAGTAACGTGACAATGAATCATGCATTTTCGTGCGTGAAGCCGACGTTCATCAATTTATAAGACACTAACACATCAAAATCGCGACAAATATAATAGAGGTCGCGAAGATTGAAGTATTAAGTAATAATCTGTCTGCTGCATAGTTGGCAAATGGTCCAATATTTTTAAATAATATTGTTAATTATTCATGCAAAAGGAAATTGATCTTATCTTTTTATAGAAAGGATGACTGGCGTGCAGACGGTTTACAACAGGGATCCCCAAACTATTTTGGACAAGTGACCCCTTTTCCAAAACGAACTGTTACCACAGACCCCCATGGCCAAATTACCTACTTTTAAGATCAACCCCCTTATTCATAATGGTCCGCTAACTTAAAATAGGAAATAGATGCAACAGAGTGCTATTTTTCATTCTGACTTAGGTCAATACAAGAAGATAGAGTGGTATTAGCAATGCTTTAATTTAGCAGACTATTATGAATAAGGGGGCCTATCTTTATTTTTTCCTATTGATACAAAATATCGTGGTACTAAGGTACCAATTGGAAAACTTTGCACTTGGTTAAGTGAGTAAAGTTGACTTAATTTTGTCATCAAAATTTAACAAAATAAAAAGACATACAATTCAATAAATATCAAGTTTAATTTATAATAATTATTACAAATTAAGTACTTAAAGAATCTTAAGTAGGTAGGAAATTATATAATTATCCCAATACTAAAACCTAGTTAAAACCCTAATAACCCTTCATCGCATTGACCCATCGTCTGTATTGGCTAAATTTCTTGAACACCTTGTAAAAAACAGATTAGAATGGTTTCTTGAGAATAGAGGTCTACCCTCAAATGCTCAATTTGGGTTTAGACGCGGTATGAGTACTATGGATAGTCTCAGTATTCTTACATCTGAAGTTAGGTTTGTTTTCTCTCGTAATGAGCATGTTATAGGGTTTTTCCTTCATATTTCCTCTGCCTATGATAATGTCCAGCTTCCGTTACTCAGGCAGAAGATGCTAAATCTGAGTGTTTCTGTAAGACTGGTAAACATTATCTTTAGCTTATTTACGTATCACAATATTTGTGTTCGTTCCACTAGTTCCAATCACACTTCCCGTCTTGTTTGAAAAGGTCTACTTCAGGGTTCGGTCCTAAGTCCTCTCTTGTATAACCTATACACTGACGACCTAGATACTACTGTCAATTGTTTCTGTATAATTTTACAGTATGCAGATGATATAGCGTTATACCCATCCTGTTCATCTCTATCAAATGGATCCCTACTCCTTAATTCGGCCCTTCATTACCTAAATACTTGGCTTCTAGATCATGGTCTAATCCCTTCCATTCCTAATTACCGAGCGATTATTTTTAGCTGTAAACGGAATGTTCCGCCCGTATACCTTTCGCTGTCTGGTGAGCCTATTGTGGTCCAAGACAGTATTAAGTTCTTGGAAGTTATATTAGATCGTAAGATGAAGACACTTAGAATACATATATAATAAGTGTGAAAAAAATACCAACGTCCTAAGAGCTTTGTCCGGAGTGCGCTGGGGCTCCCATCCTTGTATTCAATGCCATTATACGAAATCCTTTACAATGCCATTATACGGAGTCTCTTCGATCATGGTACCACGATCTTAGAGCCATGTAGTAAAATAGCTATCATTAAATTGGATAAAATACACTCCAAATGCCTTCGCACTATTACTGGTGCTATGAAATCTTCTCCTGTTAATGCACTCCAAGTGGAGTGCGCAGAACCCCCTTTATTTCTTCGTAGGCAATTTCTAGCTGACAGATATTTCTCCAAAGCTGTTCAATTCCCTTCTCATCCTATATTAAGAATGTTACGCATCCTATCCCACGCTATTAACTCCTCTCCATATTGGTCTAATAAATCACCTGCACTACTTATTAACAGCTTTAATGTATATAAAGCCTTGCCCTATCCAGCCCTTCAGTTACAAAATTATCCTCTTTTTATTCCATCCTATGATTCTTTAATATTTACTCCTTATGTTATTTTAAACCTTGGCCTCAATAGAAACTCTGTGGATGCAAATGAAAAATTTAATATTATTAATACTAAATGGGTAGACTGGGTTTTGATTTTGACTGACGCCTCAAAATCTCGTTTGTCGCATGTAGGTGCCGCCGTCTACATTCCAAAATATAGTGTTATTTTGTCTTTCAAACGAGTGTTCTATCTCCACAGGAGAATTCGTGGCTGGCTTTTCTAGAGGCAATAAAGTACATTGACTCCAACCGTAGTTACTTGTGCAATACCTTAATCCTTACTGATTCACAAAGCTGCTTAGAAGACCTCAAAAAAAATACTTTCCGCCGTAAAAATCATTCTTCAATAACTCTGAAAACAAAAGAAATCCTGCATAATTTAGATAAATCTGGTATTAAAATTGCTCTGGATTGGATAGAACCAGAGCACATTGGCATTTGGGGTAATGAGGCAGCTGATTGTAATGCAAAGCAGGCTACCCAGACTGGTGATACTTGTCATTCTTGTATCCCTGCCCAAGATCTCTACTCCTTAGCCAAACTAATGAATTCTTGGGATAATTTAGGCAAGCCTCTAAAACAGTGAAGGGGAAGTACTATGGAAGCATACAATCCCAAATACCATCTAGGCCCTGTTTTTTTAAGCATAAATCTCTTAATAAAACCGTTACCTCCACAGTAATTCGCCTTCGCCTAGTAGATGTTTGCTCCCCAGTCTTTTTGTCCGAACTGCATATCCTAGACCACTCACTTTGCCAGTGCGGTTTGGCAGAGGGAACACTGGAGCACATCTTTTTTGACTGTCAAAATCTTTCTGTCCCCCTCTATGATATCCTCCTCACAATTTTCCAAGACTCGTCAATATCCCATTCCTTTTTACCCTTACTGAAACCACTCTTGTCAAAGTCCTATATAAATTTCTCCTGTCTAATAAAATTAGGTTATAATAATCCTGTAATCCTTTCCCCATCCTTAACTTTCTATATTACATGTTTTATTACTAATAACTGCTTATTTCTATTTATTATATCTTATTATAAATCTACTAACATTTTTTTGTCCCTTGTTCAGGTAGGAACTTGCATTTCAAGTCTATGTACCGACCAAGAGTCAAAGTTATTTTTCACTTCCACTACAGATCACTTCTTTTATTCAACCTTGACATTGGCAGAATACTAAAAAAAAGAAGAACTACAAAAATATTCGAAAAAAATATTGAATGTTTTTTTGTTACAAAAAAAATCATGTACGTAATTATGACTATATTGTTGTTTTCTTTACACGGAACCCTTTATATTTTTGTACGACTTAAAAAAAGGTGAAGGCTCCTAATGTGTTTTATTTTTTTAGGGACGTTTGCGCCGTCTCCGTCATTGGTAAAGCGATTTTCAGCATTCGCAGATTTAGCTCATTGCACTATTTGAGTGGTATGAGCAAAATCTGCGAATTAAAATTCTAACTAAAAATAAATATTATTTTAAAAATATCACTTTTACTGACCCTACCTAAGGTTCTTGATTTGACAGCTGTAACGCCACAATATAGCGAGAGATCATGCACCTTCTTTGTTGACCGGCACTATACCTATGTTCATAATTAGTGCTGTAAAAGATATTTAAAAAAGTAGACAGCGTCCACAGATTCAAAAATATCACACTTCATACTCGGCATAGAATAAAAATTCAAAATTATTAAATATTATCGTTTATTTATTTGCTAACACTAAATTACACAGAAAATGCTACAATTTTACACGTCGGGATAATACGTCGATTCAAACTTCTTTTTATGTCTCGGATACGGGCGCAAAGCTTTGGGAATGTACGGAGGCAGGTGTTCGTCCAACCGTCTCTTGTACGGATTGATACCACGTTCAAAGAACCTCCTTTTGGCTTCGAAAAATCTCGTATTCTGCTGGATCTTGTAAATCCTCTCCCACATATACGTCTCGGGCATCAAGAAATGTTTGGGTCTGTTAGAGACCATGTGTTTGTATCTGCTTTCCAACCAACTGCGTTTTCTATCGTCTTCTATGTCCGCTATAATTTGTTCTTCTTTCCCTAAATAAGGCTTCAGATCGTATTCACGCTCTTCCGGTGCATTTAAGTAAAACTGCACCAGCATTTTTAAAACATCTTCATTTGTACCCTTTACAACGCCATTTTCAATATTTTCATATAGTTGTAAAGGTTGTGTGCCGAAACATATATTATGTTTGGGATTTTCGTCCGTCTGTTCGTTGTGCGTGCTTATTGTATTCAATTGATATATATAGAACGACCACAGTTTTCCGTTGGTTATAACAGATTGATTGACTAAGGGGTATGTTATATCATTGTAAGTGGTAAATCCTTGGTAATTAGCTTGGGCGAGCAACCAACCAAAGCTGGATTTCAACGCTTGGCAATGTAGTGACTCTTTATCATCTTCCTCTCCGAAGTATTTGTTTCTGACCAGTAAATGATCGCGACCGTGGTAAGAGATCAAACCAAACTCGTCATACTCACCAGGCCAGAAACCTGAAAGAAAAATAAAACATATTTTTATGTCTATATTTGCGAACAGAAAAACTGAAGAGCCTTCAAAAAAGGCCAACAGACCTCAAAAAAGGAAGAGGTTCTCAACACAATGCAATTTTTGATATAAAGTGGCAGAAATTAAGAAAATTTCAACGAATAAATCCCATAAAAAGGCAATATTTGATGCGATTGAACTTTTTTCTATTGTTGAAGTGTTATAAAACGTGTCAATAGGGAATGATTAGGAAGCGAGCAGACGGCCCACCTGACGTCAAATGATCCCATCGCTCATGGACACAACATCGGAATTTGAATGAATAAACAAAAAAAGTAGAAACTGTAAAATAAGGGGATGGAAGTAGGTTTTTTGGCGACGGTGAGTCACTAACGATATTATAGGAAAGCATTCGGTACTCGATTGTCATAATTTTTATGTAATAAAATTAGAGGCATATTTTTGAACGAATTTTCCAATAAATAAATAAAGCGTGGATACGATGACGGCAGAGAACATATGGCCGGTTGGCGGAAATCATTGACACGAAAAAGCGACCGCGCGTGCCGTGTCCGCCAGGATGTCCATGCGTTCCGTAATTAAATATTTAATTAAAGTTTACTCGGCGGTTTATTGATATTTATTTATAATAATTATTTTTATCCTTCATACATGATCCTCACATATACCAGTCAACCTGTATAAAAAAAATCAAAAAATTTTGTAAGAAATTATATTATATGTATTATTTAAATAGATTTTACCCGGTATATTTGTGCCATGCCTGTGTTCGGATGTGTAGCCGATAGTTTCTGGTGTATAAGAGAATTTGGGAACTTTAAAATCCGGATTAGTTGCTTCCTCGTATGGTAAAACTGGCTTCAAGGGTAGTCGATTCCTCACTGTCAGTAGAGGAGTTCCTGTTAAAAGAGAAAGAGTAAATTAATTATTTTATTTTAATTTTAAGTGATGTTTCAGAAATGTATGGAGCGTGGGCCATATATTGTGCAGTGCGTATAAAAGTAGCCAGCGAAAGGAATTATTTTTTTTTTGTTGGGATAAATGTGCGAATTAACCATCATTAAATTAAAGTTAATATTTTTATTGAAAAATCGTGTGGTGTTGTGGGACACCAGATAGGAACGAAGTTACTATTTATATAAATATTATTTCCAAGTTTTATTCGAGGTATAAAGAAAATATTTATTCGGGTATACATTACAAAATTATCTTTACATCTGTCTTTTGTTATAACAATGATTTGTAAAAAATTTATATAATAATAATAATACACAAAGAAACAGCTATTTAAAAGAATAAGATATAATATCAAAATGCAATAATAAGTAAAAGTACAAATAAATAATGAATAAAATAATAAAAATACAAATAATTAAGCATTTAACAACATTTGTATCGAACAGAACGAAAATATTCACGACAAAACTGACAATATAAAAATGACAAACGGCAATCAAATCAAAAGAACTAAGATATTTGTCACTTTGTAACATAATGTCAGTGAGGCAGTTAGGAAATCATAGAAACATATCTTTTACTAAACTACAATTAAAAAAAAAATACTTTTAATTTTTTGAATTGTAAGAGTGTTTTGAATTGAGTAGTGAGTATTTTTTAAGGATACAGACATCTGATCACGTGGTCAAGGGTTCGAATCCCGCCACTCGACTATCGTCGTGAAGCATATCTTAGCACAATCCTAGAGCTCAGCTGGAATGATGAAGAAAAAAATATTTTTCTCATTTCACTACTTGTATAATTAAGTGAAATGTTTTCTGATTTGATTAAAGTTTTCGCACGCACGCACGCACACACACACCTATATATTTTGCGCATCACAGCTCGCTACTCCACACGATTTCCCGACTTCCCCAGTGACAATGACAATCCTTTTGAGAAATCTATATGAAGCTGAAGAGCTTGTTTGTGTGACTAAATGGGTTGCTAATTTTCGGTTGTAGTACTAGTTACAATTATTTTTTTTGTTTTCTGGCAGGCTTCCTTTTCAACATCGGTCCATCGGGTTGATGCTCTTCCGCGCCTCCTTTTACCTTCCACGTACCCAACCACAGTGAGCATTTCTAAGCTATCTGGCTCGAATATAATCGTGTGACCGAAGTGCAAAATCTGCTGCCTCAGTTGCGCACTTAATCTTCAATTTAGCGAGGTACGGCGCATTATTGCGGCAAGGTGGTTAAGCATAACATCTTTTCACAGCTTTTGCTGCACTTCTACGGCCGGATGACAATGTCTACCCTATTCTTTCCCCCCTAATTCCTAGATCCCAAAACCATCCTATCCATTTATTATATATTAACCTAGGGAAGGTTGACAATGCACTTGCAACTCTCCGGGTGTTACGTGTGTCCATGGGCGAAGGGATCGCTTACCATCAGGTGAACCGCCTGCTCGTTTGATACTGAGCATTTTGCACCAGTACCACATTTTAAATGCATTAATCCTGCTCCGTATACGTGCCTCTAGAGTCCGGGTATCTGAAGCGTATGTAAATGTAAAGATCCGGATTCTCGTCAGCTTTGTTTTTGTCTTTAGGCTAATACCTCTGCTCCTTCAGATCTTCTCTAGCCGTCTCGCCGCTGCCATCGCAGAATGGTCTTTTCTTACAACCTTTTTGTCACAGTCGACGTCCGCGGCAACTAAAGATCCCAGATAGACAAATTTGTACACGTTACCGAGGTCGGATAATTCTCCTGTTCGCTGTAACGTGCCCGCTCTAACAAAACATGAGCTTTGTCTTAGGTCGATTTATGTGGAGGCTCCACTCTCACATTTTGAATTGCAGAAGCTCGGCTAGTTCCATTTCGTTGGAGCCTTTAACGGTAGTATCATTTGTAAAGCGTAGATTATTAATGAGGTGTATTCCATTCCTCCAGAACTCTTCCAATAATGTGTTCACTTACGATATTAAAGATTTGTGGGGATATAACTCCAAGTTTGATCTGGAAGGATTCCGATTCAGTGTCTTCTATTCTAATCATAGAAGTGCCTTCGAAGTATAGTTTCTGCATAAGGAATATCAGGCGATCGGTATACCCATCTCAGTCATGATTTCGAACATCTTATTCCAGCTGATGCAATCTTCTACTATTCGAACGAATCTTAATGAAAAACATGACCTTTCATAAGAGCGCCTATGTGAATTTTGATTTTGTTAAAGAGATAGTAAGATAGTTCTCGCACTTCTTAGTGGAACCTTTCTTGTGCAGCGGTACCACCACTGACTCTATTCAGTCCTCACGCTATTGACTAGTTCTCCAAACTTTGGACCAAACTACTTGAGCATTTGCGAGAATACTCAACAAAGAGATTTCAAATTCAACTTCCAAATATCTTTTTTCACACAGATGCTTACGCGTTCTTATGAAACGTCAAAATTTTACAATAACATGATATCAATGTTCGTGATGAAGCTACTGCTCAGAAGGCAAATTATGCTGAGAAGAGCGGGCCAGAAACTCAGTAGTTGCTCTTTTAAAATAATGTACGGTTACAATTATCTCGTATGATCTACGTAAGTATCAACAGCATTAATCCCATGCGTTTAAATCGCCAAAGTATTCTGCGACGGTACAATAGGCTTAACGCAGAAGTGTATTTTCAATTTTGCACTTAAATTGGTCTTATGTTAGGTTTAGTACAGATGGTGGGATTATATTATACATGCATATTACTTGACCCATAAATAATTTATTCGCCTTTGTTAACGAAAACTTGGGATAGTAAGATTGTCCTTATATCTAGTATTAATTTAAAGCCACTGTATGTGTTTATTTCTTTGAAAAGATCTCGCAGGGTATCTCGGGCTCCAATATTGTATATCGCCAATACTAAGAAAGAAGGAGAATAAGACTAGGAGGACGAATTATGTCTTACCAATGTACTGTACTGCCCGGTCGATGTTCTCGTTCAGTCGTTCTCTCAACCAGGGATATTGTTTCCGCCATTTTACCACACTGAATGGCACTTCTACACCGCCAACGAACCAGAATGCCTCATGGCGTGGCTCGTAGTCGACCTACAATTAATTATTTAATTTTGGTCGAATACATGTTAAAATTGAGAACGATATTAAAGTCGTTATATTATTTACAAAGTTGGCATTAAATTAATTTTTTCTTGTCCCACTTCTTGTTCCTAGAGCTGTGGTAGTTCAGTGTCCGGGTGCTCGCCTTCAATTCTGTTTACTCGAGGCGAACCTGAGTTCGATCCCCGGTGCCGGCACCAATGAAATTGTAAATT
>JAOCPS010557183.1:0-11268 GCA_025505425.1 Graphium colonna | reverse complement strand
TCATTTTCTATCCGTTATATAACGTTCTTATTGTAGGCAACGATAATGTTATATAACCGATAGCAAGTGAAAAAACAATGAAATGGCCCATGCCTAATCGATACCTACGTTCTGTGACATACACAGATACCGGTATGTTTCAGCTTCGGAAAGGGTTCTTATGTCGACGGACATTGAAATATCAATGCCCTGGTTATGTGAACCGAAAGAATTGTTATTATTGTTATTAACACGACATATTTTAGAAAAAAGATTGAACATATGAAATCGTTTTTATTTGTAAGACGCGATATTATAGGAAACTAATTAAACGTGTATGTCAATATTATGTTTTTTTTCTTTCTGGTGTTATGTCAAGCCTTATGGTCAAGATATCTAATCAATGAGTGTGCAACTTTATTTGACACGATTGTTAATTTCAGAGGTTAAGGTGTTTATGATCAGTTGTAAAGTAACGAATCCTTCAGCATCTGCACATGACCATTTGCCCTCAGGTGGAATTGAACCGCGTGCCCGCCGGTTGCTGGGCGTTAATCGAGGGCATCGACCAACCCATAGTTAAGACGTGTACCTTAGTAGCCGCCCACGAAGAGAACGAGTTGCATACGTTCAAGCCGCTACGGTTTAACACACACGCTGTAGTGAAGATAGCGGTCGAGCCGGTCAATCCGTCCGAGTTGCCGAAAATGTTGGACGGGTTGCGAAAGGTACGTTTTGAAACTTTTTCTTTTACGCTTTAATTCTCGCGTCCATCTATCGCATGTCGCATTACTGCCGGCCACAGAAAAATAAAGTGGAAAGTGGAGCAGCTAAAGCCAATATCGCGTTGACCGTGTACCATTTATATTCTCACACATACGTGGAAGTGTTCCGCGGTATTTGCCTTTGATCAGTGTGTTGATGTAAATGTTGTAGTTTTACACACACACAACATTAACACTGTGAAGCAAAAGGCTAGTAGTATATACTAGGTAGGCATCGGCCATTTCAGTGGTTTTTCACTTGCTATCCGTTATATAACGTTCTCATTGTAGGCAACGATAACCTTATATAACTGATAGCAAATGAAAATACAATGAAACGGCCCATGGTCTAATACTAGGTCCCTAAATCAATTAATGCTACAAACACATCCATACAAGACATGTCGATACCTTAATTCGCAAATTGTAATATTTTTCAAACTAAATACAAAAAGAATGAAAAGTTGGAAAAGCAGACAGGTTTTCGAAAAACTATTTATTCAAAGAATTTTGATAATATTAAATTTTAAACTTTAGCAAATCATGTCTTTGCTAACTTTACGCTTTTGAAAATTTAAATTCAAAATATCTTTATTCACATAGACGCTTACGCGTTCTCACAGAACGTCAAATTTATACATTTTCATATTATTAAAGGTAGATACCGCCAGTTCGAAAGGCAGATTCAGCTGAGAAGAGCTGGCAAGAAACTCAAAATAATATTTCGTACTAAGTGTAGTATACAATGGTTTGTTTTGCCTGTTTAATAATCAACAGTATTATTTCCATAGACGCAAATCATAAAAATATTCTTTAATGGCATAGTGCGCTTTATGTACAAATGTGTTTCTGACTTTGCTCTTAAATTTATACAAGGGAAAGACTAATATAGATCGCGGAATTTTATAATATATGCGTTCATCTTGCCTCATAAATTACCCGTTTGTCTTTTGTAAGCGAAAGCTAGGAGTTAGTTATTAGTTGGTCCTTATTTCTGGTATTTAATTGATGTCTGAATTCATTCAACACTGGTTTGCCAAAATGGAGTTGGTTGGTTTGCGAATTAAGGTATCGATATGAAAACTTGAAACGGCTTTCAAAAGCTGAAAAACAATACGTGTCAACATTCGAAATACATTGCATTTACAATTAATGCCTAAAATACAGAGGATTAAAATAGATAAAATTAATAGATTGTATAAGAAATAATAAATTCTAATAACATTGACTATCTATTGTAATGCGACTATAGTCGCAAGCAGATAGTTAATGACAAAAAATATATAGTTTTTATTTTTGTTTACGCGAATGCTGTTTAATAAATCTACTTTACGGATTTTATCGTGTTTTTATTTGTGCAATAATTATATTTCAACAGGTGAACAAATCATATCCTCTATTATCGACGAGAGTGGAGGAAAGCGGTGAACACGTAATCCTTGGCACTGGAGAGTTGTACCTGGACTGCGTTATGCACGATCTGCGCAACATGTACTCCGAGATCGATATTAAAGGTCAGTGTTGTGATGAAGAAAAATCCGTACAAAACATAATTATTTTTGCATTACAAGAGCCTTAAAATTGTCCTTTTGGGAACGTGTTTTTTCTGTTATTTTAATTTAAAAAACAAACTACTGAATCGATTATTCTAAAAAAAATATGGGACTTTTCGATAGTGTACCGTTTCAGTTGAAATAAAGATTTTATAGGTTAATAGCAGGTGGAGATACGCGCGAACATACATAAAAAAAATAAAAACATCCAAATCGAGAATGTTTTTTTTTGAAGTCGGTTAAAAAAGTCCTTTGCCATGATTTACAGTTGGTATAGTATCTTACGTAACGCTTTAGCATTACATATGAAGCCTAAAATAAATTTCCAGATGTGTGGGGTTGCCAGATGACCATTCCAATCCTTATTGACTTATTCTAGTCATTATCCATGCAACTTTTCTGATGTCCATGGGCTTAACTTAACATCAAGTGAATATTTTATTTTGCCTGCCAAACTCCCTCTATAAAAATCAAGCATTATTATAAGAGAAAATTGCAAAACCTACTTTTGACATGTAATTTTTATTTAAATAAAAAGCTATTACCGATAATACCCATTTTCAAAAAAAAAGGCGAAGAAATAGGAGAAGATACACTAAAATAACTAATATATAACCTTCTCCTTCTTTTTGAAGTCTGTTAAAAAATAAATAATCAATTTATAGAAGTTGTGCTACTAATCTAAATTATACTTAACAGTTGCTGACCCAGTGGTATCATTCTGCGAGACAGTAGTCGAGACTTCATCACTGAAATGCTTTGCTGAAACACCAAACAAAAGGAACAAATTGACGATGATAGCTGAACCGTTAGAGCGAGGCTTGGCTGAAGATATAGAAGCTGGTGCGGTCTGTGTTACATGGGATAGGAAGCGGCTTGGTGAATTCTTTCAGAACAAGTAAGTTATATATCTAGAAGAGAGGATTAGTGTCTAATATTAATCAAAGAGGAGTCCTGTGTGAAATGAGATTTGCGTGGCTTGTTAGGATTGGGTTAGGTTAGCTAATTTTTTATAATAAAATAATTTGGCGAACCCAAAAGGAATGTTATGATTTTAACCCGGACATATGTAACTATGTATGTTCATCTATATCCTACTCCAGACTACTATTGGATATTAATTAAAAGGTTTAGTTTCAATTTTTTCTTTAATTAATTCCATATCGTAAATACGTCCCTTAAATCCAATGATAGGTCATTGAATTACAGGCGTTCTATACAAGGTTGGCAACGCTCATGCATCTCTCAGATGTTATGGGTGTCAAAAGTCCCCTAATATCAGGTAATCCAGTTGGTGATTTTAATCTGTGAAATTCATTTTATCGTCGCCCTTTATAGAGTCGGCATAAAATAAAATATGCATGAGTGTTGGGGATGCCGGATGGCCATGTCTACCCTTTTCTTTTCCCACTCCGTTCCCTTCCGAATCCCTTATTCCGCCTCATGCTTTCACCCTTAAACCTATTCTATCCAATTTCCCAAGTTGACAACGCGTGTGTCTATGGGCGACGGGATCGCTTAACATCAGGTGAACCGTCTGCTCGTTTGGCTTCCTTTTCGTAAAAAAAAGTAAGCCATTCTTATTATAGTTAAACCCAGTGGTGAAAAGTATTTGAAATGTTAAATAAGGCATAAAAAACACTCAAAATAGTGAGCGTTTGTTTGTTTGTTGTTGTTGTTTTACATAAGTTCTATTTATAGGTATGATTGGGATTTGCTAGCCGCTCGATCCATATGGGCTTTCGGCCCAGACTCAACGGGGCCCAACATCCTCGTGGACGATACACTGCCATCTGAAGTCGACAAACACCTGCTAGCTTCGGTCAAAGACAGCATTGTACAAGGTACATAATTAATGAATTACATGTACATGTAATAAAATTGTAACTTGTCTATATTTGTACGCCAATCACACAAAAACCACTGTGTAGAATTAGATGCCGTTTTCTCAGTTTATTTTGGTCTTATTTAAAATATGAGAAAAATAAAAAAGTAGGATGGAAACAAAAAAAAATATTAAAATCGAGTAAAAGTATTAACAAGATAATTGGTTTAAAAGTTAACTCTGTCCTCTAACTATTAAAGGAGCTGAGGGCGAAAAATTAGTGTAATATATAAAGCGTAGATACGATGCCGGTAGCGAACATAAGGTCGGTTGGCGTAGTTCACTGACTCGAGCGTTTCTTAATTAATTGTTCAACTATTGCTAAAATCCGCTCGTTTTAATATCAATGTAATTCTTCATATATGATCCCCCGATATAACATTCTTGAATATTGATAGTAAATCACGAGTCACCATGTATATCAACTAAATACCAATTAAAAACGAGCCGATTTATTTGTTAAAAATTTCTATAATTAGAATCTAATTTAGAGAAGTAACAAATATAAAATTAATTTCCCAACAAAATGATAATTTAATTCATATAGCACAAATTGCAATCGAAAGGAATATAGTAAGAATAATCTCTTAAGTCTTTTCCTTTTTCCAGGTTTCCAATGGGGCACTCGTGAAGGCCCGCTGTGTGAGGAACCCATCAGAAATGTGAAGTTCAAGATTTTGGACGCGGTGATCGCCCAGGAGCCTTTGCACCGTGGTGGAGGACAGGTCATACCCACGGCCAGAAGGGTGAGTTTCGATATTTAATATATAACATTCTTGTCTCAATGCTAGTTGCCATACTCCATCACCAACAGTACAGTCACCAACGATATTAATGGAAAGCACTCGGTCCTCGATTGGCATCTAATTTATGTAATAAAATTGAGGGCATAGTTTTCAAACAAATGTTTAAATAAACAATAAAAGTGTGGACACGCTGCCGGCAGCGATCATATGACCAGCTGGCGCAGTTCATTGACCCGAAAAAACAACCGTTCGCGACGTGTCCGCTAGGGTGCCCATGGGTTTTGTTAATAGTTTCTTAACTTTCGATTCTGTTTTCTCAGTGGTAAATTAACATTTACTGTCAATATTAAATATAACAAACTTTAAGTAATAAATTTTATTCTTCATATATGATCGCCACATACAGGGTGTCAGGAAATCGCTTCCGATAACTTCGCACAGTTAATGGTTCAATGACGATTACGAAAATCAAAACGAAAATTTATTTAGTACAATTTTGTTTTTTAGTTTCCCATACAAAACCTCGCGCAACTTGGGCCATTTTGTATAGAGAAGTTAAAAAATAATTTGCCCAAATTTTTTTTCTTTTCGATTTTCGTAATAAGGGTCATAAAACATCAGCTGTGCGAAGTTATCGGAAGCGTTTCCCTTACACACCGTATAATCGTCCTGGCGTATTGAAAGTGATTCGCCAGTCACCTGTATAATATATGTATAGGTAGGTAGGTCTGAGAATCGGTCGTTATCTATTTTTCATACCCTTAAGCGATAGGACTCATACACCCAAAACATTTATTTTTCATTTCTAAACAATTTTATTTTTTATTTTTATATGGCAAAAAATATATACAACTCTAAATTTTCACCTTTCTATCACATCACATCACATTTTTATAATTAATTGAATAATTATTAACTCTGATCAATTATTACTTGAAAATGAAACTAGTTTATATTTAATTTATATAATTTCAGTTATCAATTTTTTTTGTAGCAAAAAAATCTTTGCCGGGTCAATTAGTCTTGAATATAATCATTTCCTCAGGTGGCGTATTCAGCGTTCCTGATGGCAACACCGAGGCTGATGGAGCCTTACCTGTTCGTGGAAGTGCAAGCGCCTGCCGATTGCGTCTCCGCTGTCTACACCGTCCTAGCGAAGCGTAGAGGTATAATTTCTTTTAAAGTAAAACAAATACTATTAAAATAGGCAAGATAATGCATTTTTATATGGCATACCGTACCAAGTTGAATTAAATTTATACTTGCTTTTTTTCAGACTAGACTAATTTTTTTAACTACTGCAGAAGTTCTTTTCGTAAAGAAACCCGGTATATTAATTGATTTATAGAAAATAGTTTCTATTGCATTCTACATCTTTAAGAAAGATTGTATAAACCTCATTTACGTCAGGGAAAATTCATACTTTTATACTTTAAATTACATTCCCTGTTTAAAATCAACTCCATGAAGCATAATACCATAATAAATTATGTAAATAATTACTATAGAATTTCGGTCTTGATGATACCTTTCGGTAGATTTAAAAAAATATTTTTTTTATAATAAATATTTTTTTAAATCTGTTTATAAATAACGGAGATTTGCGGGATTATACCGTATTGATAATTTACTTTTTGAAAGTCGGTTATATAGGTAAAAATGATGATTTGAATAATCGTAGAGCCACTATTTTTTATTTAATCCAACAATTCCAATACTCTTTTTTGCACAGGTCACGTAACCCAGGACGCCCCGGTGCCCGGTTCGCCTTTATACACGATCAAGGCCTTCGTCCCCGCCATAGACTCGTTCGGCTTCGAAACAGACCTACGAACACACACACAGGGCCAGGCTTTCTGTTTGCAGATATTCCACCACTGGCAGATCGTGCCTGGAGATCCGTTGGACAAGAGCATCGTTATAAGGTAAATGGTGGTATGAATATGCAAATAACCCTAGATATCTTTAATTTTTTTTTTTTACTCGATAGAACCTCTTTAGCTATATATTTTCGTTTGTTTTTGTACAGGGTGGCCCTTTACTGTATGAGCGGTTTGTTTTGTCTATAATTAAAAAAACCGTTAGAGGTACGGGCTCGCAGGGGTGTCGTTAGACGTGCCAATTCGTGGAATTTTTGACCCCATGGATGCCTTCACAGGAGCGCAGTGTGCGTTTTGTATTCGCGCGTATTATGTAAACAATAATTCTGTGACTATTGCTAGGCGAACGTACCGAGCTCACTTTCGTTTACGTACCATCAGAGAAACATGCGCAAATTACATTCGCAAATGGGTAATAATGTTTGAAAAAACTGGGTCTACAGTAAAAATTCATAATACGGTCCGCCTAAAGTCAATACGTTCGTATTCATACGCCCGGAGACTATTCAACGTGTTTCTGAATCGATCAGAGAAAATCCTCGGCAATCAACTCGCAAAAGAAGCCAAGCCTTGAACATCAAGAGGCCCACTCTGTGCAGGATTTGGCACCGTGATTTGCATTTAAAAGCGTATAAAACAAGAATTAAAAGCAATAATAATGTTAATATTCGACTTGATTTTGCTAATGTTATGCCGAAACGTTTTAACAATTTTTCCAACATAATCTTCAGTGATGAGCAAAATTGCCGCTCTTGGTCCGAGTCTAATCCCCGCAAGATGCATCAAAGACCTCTTCACTGCCCTTAGGTCGTTGTGTGGACTGCAATATCGGCTAGTGGAATAATTGGTCATACTTCTTTAAAAACCAACGACGAGTTACTGTGACGGTGAGAGCTGAAAATTACTGTCATATGTTATAAGAGTTTCTGGTTCCAGCTCTTCACGAATTTCAAGGACGTAATTCTAGGTCTTGGTTTTAGCAGGATGGAGCCACTTGCCACACTGCCAATGTCTCTATAGACATGCTGAAACAAATGATTCCTGGAAAACTAATTTATTTCGAGGAGGGGAGACATTGAGCGGCCCTCAAGGAGTCCAGATCTCTCCCAGAATTATTATTTTTATGGGAATATCTTAAATCAATAGTGCATGAAAATAATCCAACAACAGTTGAAGAGTTGAAGCAAAACCTAGTGCAAGCAATCAGCGCTATTCTACGAGCAACTTGTCAACGCGTTTTTCAAAATCTACGAGTGCGACTACAAGAATGTCAAGAAGGCGGAGGCGGTCACTTAAATAACATTATCTTCAACAATTTGATGTCACTTAATTTCCATTTCCTGTACTTTTTAAATGTATATGTAAAAAACCAATGAGATAAATAGTTTTTTTAAAGCATTTTGAAACCGCTCATACAGTTAAGGGCCACTCTGTACATGTACTTAGGACCTTATTTATTGTTAGTAATTATTATATTTGCATGTGTGTTACCGCGTTTATCACAAGAACTGTTGGCGACAAACTGTTACATAGTTTGGCATATTGTGCATTACTTTATGTACTTTTTGCTCCTATATTTTTCATGATAATCGGTCGAACAGGTTTTTTTAAATCTACATAACTGAAAATTTTGTTTCACGATCGTTAGTTTTTGAAGAGTTTTGAATAATTATGTTGCAGACCCTTGGAGCCGCAGCCAGCCACTCACCTCGCCCGAGAATTCATGATCAAGACGCGGCGGCGCAAAGGCCTCAGCGAGGACGTGTCCATCAACAAGTTCTTCGACGACCCCATGTTGCTCGAACTCGCGCGACAAGACGTGCAGTTGAATTGATTAAATGAATTCCAAATTGATATTAAGTGTACATTTAAGTGAGAATAAAATGAATATAAACGATTGAGGATTTTACTGTTTCGCTTGTGACAATAAAAAAGTAGTATTTTTTTGTGTGCTAAATGATGAGTAAGGTGACATATATCAGATGGTTTTGACAGTTTTTAAATGCTGAGCTAACAAAGCGGACGTCTTGCCCCTTATTTTTTTTTAATAATAATGTAATGTAATGAAAATTAATATCGTGCATGGAGACTTCAATTACCTATTAAGTTACAGTCCATGCGCAAACTTACATCGTGACGGATACAAGTAGTATAGGTGGTATTTACACATTAATGTATAAATCTTAGTAATTTAACCCTTCAACTGCGCATCATACATGTTACGTCTGATGGCTAAAGGCTGTTGACTGTGCACCAGACAATATGTATGCTTAGCTATGTTTCTAGATTTTCTTATATATAAGTTATTTTTGAACACAGGAATGTAAGAATGAAATAAAATATAGTAGACGACGACCTCACAGAACACAGGCGTGAAGTAGGAACTCCTTCCTTGAGAGCGCATCGTGCATTAGGCCGGTGAGTGCAGGTGGCCGGTTACCCATCCCCCTCCTCAACCCCCAAGTGAAAGCATTAGAGAAAGATCCATTACCTCAGGGGGATACCAGATATTTTGCAGAATCCTTCGCTTGGCGTCCAGCATCCGGACTAGCGGAATACCGCGTGAGCGTGGGTGCTCAGCCAGCCCGGCGTATTCTGGTGGCTCAGTCCCGGCAAAACTAGACAGGCAAACTCTACGGCACCCCCCTCTACCCTTGCTGTGGACCTCTGTAACATCCATTTTTATATTCCAACTTAAATGCCATCGAGACGGCAAAAACGGTCTTGCTCTTCCTAACCGAGACCCAGATATCCCTCCCAGCTAACACATCCTATCTTGGTTACCCGGGGTACAAACTTGAACACTCATTTGCGTAATGGACTGTGTGAATGGCTCGGTTCACGTTCCACCGATCATGCGGAGAGATTTGTTCAAGACTGCAGTAGCATATTATCTAACTCAGATGGTTACTTCGCCTACGCGGATACCAAACGTGTTAGATCACACACCTTCACTGTTTGACCTTCTGCTGACCACTCACACGGATTATAAGATCTTCGTCGACGCTCCCCCTAGGAACCTGCGGCCATTGTTTGATATGGAGTGAGGTGTCTATCACGTGTCTATTACTATACGCAGTTCAGCACCGTTTACGGCACTATAGGTCAGCAGATTGGGTTGGGATGTGGTCCTTTTTTACATTCTACTACTGGATAATCTGAACGCTGTCGTCAATGTGGTGCTACAGGGTATGGAACTATATATTCCAGCCTCTGTCGTCCCCATTGGTTGTAAGTCAAAACCCTGGTTCAGCCGCTCCTGCAAGGTAACCTCTCGCCATAAGCAAGAGTGCTATCGAACCTGGGCCACAGCGGTAGCGTCCCATGATGTAATAACCAGTGCTCTGGAAAAGAAGTATAATTCTGCCTTCAAGGCCCTCAAGAGTTCTTGCAGCAGTAAAGTCGGAACACATTAGCAGAATTGGCAAAAGATTGATTGGCCTACCGTCGTGTACCCGTGCGTTTTGGTCTTATGCCAAATCTGTTCAATGGAATTTCTGTACGCCATCTTTACCATCTTAACACAGCGGGAATGGCTCACTGGCCCATATCGCAAAAGAGAAAGCCGATTTTCTGTGTACTACTTTTGCGTCAAACTCGTCTTTGTATGATGGGGGAAATAGGCCGCCATCGCATCCAGAGGAGTGAGCATTTAATGCGGGAGATCCGTTTCCAGTTGAGTGCAGTGCAGAAAGCACTGTTCTCCCTAGATTTTCATAAGTCGAGTGGGCCCGATGGAATTCCTGCTATTGTGCTGAGGACGTGCGCTCAAGAATTGGCGTTGGCATAACGCGTCTTTTTTCGGCACTCTTTGGCGTGGTGCCGTTATCTTGGAAAACGGCTTTAGCGCACTCGGCCCCAAAACACCGTGTGGTGTCGTGGGACACCAGATAGGAACGAATTTCTTAAATATAAATATTTTAATTGCAAGTTCTATTCGAGGTATAAAAAATTATTATTATTCGGGTATACATTCTATTATGATTTTTTATCGATATAAATCATAAAACTAGTTTACAAAATTATCTTAACACATTTATTTTGTTTACTTACTATGTAACTATTATTTATAAAAAATATTTAATAACAATATACACAGAAACAGCTATTTATATAAAAAGATATAATTTAAGCGATAATAATAATAAATAAATAAATGTAATAATTATTAAATAAAAAAATAAGTCAACAAATAAAAGTAAATGAGAAAATAAAATGTATAACAAAAATATAACTTAAAAAAAATAAATTAACGTATAAATTAATAACAAACATGTAAATATATAAATAAATAAACAGTCATCCCCCGTAGACTATACATTACACACTGTATATGTATAGGCGTCATACATACACTATAAATAAAATAAATATTACGTTATGAATAGGCTAAGGTAACTTCTGGTACGCCCCATAAGGAAATTCGTTCCAAAAAGGTGGTCGCTGTACAGCTACAGGCCG
>JAOCPS010556963.1:0-11269 GCA_025505425.1 Graphium colonna | reverse complement strand
TTATGAGTGGCTAAGCTCGAGGGCTCCCGGGGGAGCCTCGGCTCGGGCCGCCACTCTATTAGTATTACCGGATTGGCTATTAGTATTACCGGATTGAAACCTGCACTTCTTTGAACGCCGCCGGTGGATCCGCCTGTGGCCTAGTGGTAGGGGCCCTTGCTTTGTAAATCAGAGGTCGTGGGTTCGAACCCCATGGGGGGGACAATGACTTTGTGTTGTTTCTTGGTTGGATTAAGGCAATGTGGGATCACCCGATTGCCTGAAAAGAAAGATGCGTATGGGCATTTAAAAAGTCGGTCCTGCGCCTGATCTATCTCCGGTCGTGTCGTATATCCGTCCGATCGTACTATCAGAGTGAAGGAACAGAGAGTGCACCCGTGTTTGCGCGTACCCTCGTGCACTATAATATCTCCCGCGCAGTTGCCTAATCTCAGATTAGATTGGCCGTCGTGGCCGTAATTCGGTCAGGAGGACTTTTTATTTCGTTGATTCTGAGGTCATGGCTACAGGTACAAGCGTAAAAGATCAAATTGGAAATATTCCCTATATTAAATATTTACAGACGTCGCGTATCAAAAACGGCGGTTTTTTTTTTGTACAAATTACAAACTATATATATTTTTTAAAAACTTATCATTTACGGTAAATTTCGCTTTACATGGGTCTTTCAATTACGGTTCCCTATCGATTATTGTTTTTACATTGAAATTCGTGTTTGCAGCCAATATGCAATAATAAAACATAGGCACCCCAAAATAGGACGTGTACCAGAAGATAAAAAATTACCAAAAAAATAAACAAAATACACAATCTCCTCCGTTTTTAAATCGTTTAAATAAACATTTAATTGGTGGCACACCAAACGTAAATCCTAATATAAAATCGAAAAGTTTTTTTTTAATATTAAACGTCAACGAAATTTTGTATTATACAAGCATCATAATGACAATAAAACAATTATTATTATTACCACACGGCCTCTTCTTTATGATATCACTCATAGAACGCTATTATCAAATTGACCGAATAGCTCTTTGGTAATGTATTGTTCGAAGAAAAATAAATATTAACAGCACACAACACCATCTAACACAAAAACAGCATTATATTTACAAATATTAATAGATTAAAACACTGTCTATGTGTTTTTGTCGCACAAAATATTAGCGAGACTGAATACTTTTTGATTTTAAATTGACGTTTGTGTAGCTGGCTGGCTGGCACGAAACGTCAAACCGCTAAGCGGTTTCCCGCGCTACTAAAATATAGCACACAGAGACAAAGATAGTGTTGTAGCGCTTCTAAAACATGCTATGCTATAATGAGTATATATTTAGTCGAACAAAGCGTTTCAAATAATAGTTTCATACGTAACTTAATTAACCAAACAACTTTGCAAAAAATTTAATTTCCAGCCCTTAACGTAATAATAAATAGTTTTATGAACGGTCTTAGCGGACTTTGTCTTACCGGAATTATATTAAACGATTGCAGCGCCTCCTACTGAGTCCAATTGAGAACCCAAACCATCCAGATCAACCATCCTTATCCAAACACGCACAAAGTTTTATTAACATTTGCCCCAGCCGCTTAGGAGCAATATAATACCATAAACACGTATAAAATAATTACTATATAAAATACTGAAACAGGCTGATAACGGTGGAAATAATCTTAATGAAACGACCCAAAGATTGAAAAGGTACCCCAACAAAATCAGTATCAATGTTTTACCGCGGACTGTTGGTTTTAGGAAGAATTCCTACTGGATGGGCAAGACAAGCTTTAACACGTTACCTGATCATATAAAAGAACTGCCGTTTTTAAGTTTAAAAAAACGTTCATGGCTCTTGGAGCATCTTCTATTCGATAGAAGAATTTTTAGACTTTAAGCAATAAATTTCTATTAAAATGTTGTTATATACTATCTTTTATTTACTATATATTATATATACTTGTTATACCCTAGTTGTTATATAATACCTGTAAAGTAAATAATTAATATCGATATTAGTAATTTATAATATATTTAATATTTGTATGCTATTTTAAAATGGCATAATTAGACCCTGAAATGTTGTAATAATTATAATTATCTCAGTTGTGCAGTTCAAGAAAAAATAAAAACAGCTCTTTCATATAAAATTGATGTACTAAACCAAAAGCAAAGGAGAAAACAAACAAAGACCTCTAGTTATTTTACTAGAGGTCTACCTGGGTTATAAATACGAGGGCGTTTAACAATCTCGAATAAAGTAGTTGGAATTATTCTAGGGTATAAATAATTATCTGTCTGATATTTTATTTTTTTCCAGTTAAGCAAAATGATTTTTTTTGCTCTTAATTAAACTTGTTTATTATTGCATATCGGAAATTCATCTACAACTTCTCATCTTGTTTAACAGCTTAGTTTTTCGAAACGCCAAAAAATATCACTAGTAAATATTATTTATTGTTGTATTGTCCAACATGTATTTACTTTATTAGAAGATCTGTATCCAATTTCCTAATTCCATATTAAACAATAACAAAGGTACATAATCATAACATTAAAAATAATATTTTCCAAGTCGTTATTTAATATTCATTGACATCACTACGACTAATGCCAATTGAATAATATTAAAAATAGAAAATATTTTCACGTTCGTATTGAAATTTAGATCTTATTCCGACGATTTAGAGTGTAAAGTCGTTATTTCCTTATTTGAAAACAAGTTATTCTAGTCACTCAAATTTACATGTTCCCTTCATTGCTTATATTCGTGATCGATATTATCAGTGTAGGAATTTCAATATTATTTCTTAAGTTAATATAGTGAACGTTCTATATAAGCAACCTCTCTTTTGCAAAATAGAACTAAATTTATTTATTCTACACAGCTTAGTTAGTAAAAGAAATAAGAGAAAATACTTGCCATATGGTAAGTATTTCTATACTCCTTTTTTCCCTATAAGCAACTATTCCCAATAAGAAACTTTTTATTGAAATTGTTTTAAATGAGCTGCTTATATAGAGCGTCCGATGTATTGAATAAATTTGATACACCAAGGTAAATGTTAGGATTACGACAGACTTATAATAAGATCTTAATAGAATCCTGCCTTACACTCAGCCCTGGATTTACATATGGCGGAAAAAAATTAAGCGTGAGAAAAAAATTGCGTTGTTGAAAGTGCCTGTTCTGTTTTACACAAACCTAGCTTTTTATTTCTTGAACACCTTTTACAGCGATACTTTATAAAAAAATCTTAAACTACTTTGTTTTTCTAAATAAATTATAACATCGAATTTTATGAAAATTTTATGAGACTACTATGAAAATATATCCTTTCAATAAAAAAAAGACAATTTTGAAATTCGGCAATAATTGGCAGAATAATGAACAATAAATCAAAAAAAATAAAAATATAACCTTCTCCTGTTTAAGTCGGTTAAAAAAGAAAATTAATTATACTGAATAATAAAACAATATGATACTGCCGGCGGGTGGCACTACGGTTAGATCCGGCCCTGCTTATACTCTTAAGAACCTATCCAACTTGAAAGTGCAACCGTGAAGATATAAAAAAATACAATTCCTTTTCATATAAAATATAATCATTGCATTAGGTTCACAGAATAAAATTTGTTCAACTTAAAAATTAAAAGGGCCATTTTTATAAGAGAAACAATAAAACAAAGGTTTAAGGAAATGCTATAAAAGTAACATATTGATTGAAGGTTTATTTCTTGTTAACTTTTATATTTAGTTTCTTTAGTGAGTGCGTATAAACAAATGTAAATTAATTTCTGTAGGTATTATGACATTTAAACAATGTTGCACGCTAAACAAAATTTGCCATATTTTACGGATCTACGGTAATATCAAGTGTAAAATTATGTTGTAAATAATAAAAAAACAAGTTAAAGTTACCTCCATATATTTTGCATGAACTAAGAAAATTCACCATAAGCATTGTGTAGTTATAATATTAACATAAATTCGGTTTATACAAATACCGATACCGATAAGACTAATTATACATGCTAAATTCATTTTATTGCCTGAATTCAAAAATACCATTATCCATTTCAACTAACGTAGTTAAAATTATAACTATCTGTTTTAATTATTAAGCTTATCTGACTGCTGGTAATTGTAATAGTTCCGATATGTTAAACAAAATGTATTAAGCTGGCAACAATAAAAGTGACGGCCATGGCAGGTCAGTCACGCGAGAAAAAATGTGAATTTCCAATTGTATTTGAGTTTGTTTTTCATTGTAAATAAAGTTTTATTGCGACTTGTGCGAGTTGAAGGAAGAACAAAGAGTTTAAATATAACAATGTGGACGTATTGATGATGTTCCAGTGAAAGAAATGAGTTATCGTAGCAAGTATTTGTTGATGTGTTGACGAAGTTTTGATCTTTTTTTCACTGCCGCGCCGCGGTGTCATTCAGGTATATTTTTTATGTTCGCCGTATTGATTACTGATGGAGGACGCAGTGTTTCTGTAAGGCTTATTTGACTTTGGCTCTTTTGTTACGTTCGCAAGGAATTGACGAAAACGGTTATTTTGCGAAATATTGTTACGTTGTTATCAATATATTTAGTAATATTTTGTTTCGTAAAGTCTTGTCAACACGTGATACTGTGGAAAAATCAAGTTTTGATTAATTGCATTATGTCGAGCGTTAATTCATGTTCACGTTATTTTCGTAACCCTGTCTTCATATATTTATATTCACTCGTAAATAATTTATGTTCTTTATAAAATTACAGATAAAAAGCCAATATGAATATAAATACAAGTGTGGAGATAGATCCTTTGTCGACATATGATTATCAGAACTATGTAAACTATGCACCTCCTCCATTGAACAGTAATTTGCCGGCATATCCAAACCCTAGTGAACCATACCTCAACTATGGTGTAAAAAATGAACCATATCCTTATCAAGTAAATTTCGCCAATGGCCACACTAATGAACCAACCAGTAGCACTGAAACAAAAACCGAAGCAACAAGTAATGTAACAAATTTTAGCATTAGCAAGCTTAGTGAAAATCCTAATGATGTGAAAGAGAATACCGCAGACCACCTGAACAAAAATGATGCACCAATACAAAAGAAAAAGATTAAAAAGGAGTGTAAAAATGGTCAAAAGAGCACCTATCTGTCAGAGAAAATAGCAGATAGTGATTTTCCGTTTTATGGTTGCTCTGTTTGTAATATAAGCTTCAAATTATTGCCAGACCTGGATCGTCACATTGCAACTCACAAGGATAGAATAACAAGCTATGGACTCCGGTTAAAGAATCAAATCAAAAGGAAGAAATTACGTAAAGAGCAGAAAAAGATGAAAAAGCTAATGAAAGTAAAAAAGGAGCAAGTCAAATTAGAAATTGAGATTAAACCCGAAGATGGGTATATAGGTGACACAAAGACAGAAGATTTTAAGCCAGATATAAATGATTGCAACAGTTACCAATATCCCAATGCAAATTTAAAAAATGAGAATAAAGTTAGCAACACACAACAAGATCTTAAAAACCAGGTAGAACTTAAAGAGAATGTGGAGAAAGATAAAACTAATGAAAATAATGAACAAACTGTTTACAATTTGGAGAAGATGTTCAAATGTTTTGCGTGTCAAAAGCAATTCACATTAAGCTACTACCTGAAATTACATGTCAGATCACACACAGGTATGGATAGCACCATTTAGCCTAAAAATATAATAATAATTCTTTCTATATCATAGTTAAATTCTTAATCTGTTTCATCTCAGTCTTTGCTAAATACAATTTGAAATTTCGTTACATACTAAATTGAGACTATTAAGCTTTCAGCTGTAAAACTTTGTATGGTTGTTGGTACTATTAGCAATTTAATGAAAAATGCTATTACTAATTTATACAAGACATGTACCAATGTGTTTGTTGTTTGTAGGTGCAAAAATATATACAGGAAAATGAAGCCGAATTTTCTTATATATATACATAGATTCTGTAAAAATTTTACGTATATTGTAAAACATTATTAGTTTTATAACTCTTTTAATTTTTATTAAATTGTAACATTGTTTATATATACCATCATTCAAAAGAGTTACAACTATACACAAGTCTATTTTGATTTGATTTTTCATATTCACAATACTATTATAGATTTATCCACTAAAATATATATATTTTGTTAAAGAAATCTTATGATTGTTATTTATATATTTGTTTATGCATTTCAATATAAAATACGAAATAATAAAAAATATAAAATACAAAAGGTTTAACTGAATTAATCCTGCTTCCAGTACAATTCTGGTGCAAAACACAATGTGTATACCTAATACTTTTATTGAAAATATATTTAGTATTTGAAGGATTCATGAAAAGATAAATGGGACATGTTGTAGGCTATTAAAAAAAATAATTAAGGTGATCATTCTATGGTAGTACATTACTTCAAATAAATTTTGAAATGGTTGTACAATTTAATACATAAGGAAACATTGCAACAATAACAAGTTAGGTTAAGATTAAGTGTACCATACCAACCTTGATAAAATGTACATTATGACAATGTACATTTTATCATGAATGATACAAAATTATGTCCACCCAAATTACTTGTTGCCGAAATCAAACTTGTTACACATCATATTTTCCAATTATTAATGCAAATAAAATAGAATATTTGCAAAACTTTTTAAGTCAAAACTATATTAGTTAACACTAACTATGATAATCTTTATCAATTTGAAACTATTTGGGACATTGTTAACATCTCAATTTATCATATAAGTATTTGAATTCAATTTTGAATCATTTTAGATGAGAAGCCCTACACATGTGCAGAGTGTGGTCAATGCTTCATAACAGCAAGCAAACTCGGGAGGCACAACAAGAGAATACACCTTGCTATAAGGCATCAATGTAGGATATGTTATAAATACTTTTCTAGGTAAGTTTTGTTAAAAATATATTCTTCTTCTCAATCATTATTCCCAAATTATTTGGGGTCGGCTTAACCACCAAATATTCCAAATATTATCCACTACCAACCAAATATTATCTTAATATTAGTATGTAAATAGAGCGGCTGAAATCTGACCTTCAAACTCAAAATTCAATGATTGATTAGAAAGCACTGGCTTTAGATATTCTAACCACTAAACCAATATTCATCCCTATCTTATATAGATAGGGATGAAGATTGATTTAGTGGTCATCCTTAAAAACTTTTAAAGGTGTTCTTGACAACAGTGACTGACTTTAACATGGCTATCCATTGCATGAGTCATTTAACTTTTCGGCTATATATTGGAATTCAGCGTTGCACTACATTCAACTCAGAAACAACAACAGAAAGTCATCTAGATTCGAACCTATGACCTCTGATTTGTAAATCTTATATGATTATGCCACAGAGGCAGTTGTTATTGTTGTACATATATTTAAAATTTTTGACTAATCTTTAATAAATATTATTATGTATGTATATAATATACACATTAATTAAATAGATAAATTTAACAATATTGTCAGCCATTAACTCTATATTAAATATTGTAAATGGGAGGAGTCCCTAAGCTGGTTTAATACTTATTAGTTTGTGGCGAGCTTAAACCTTGCGATAAGTTTATTTACGGCCCTCTACTAATATATTTGTGTGAAAAAATTTTTTTATGGAGAAGTAAATATACAAGCAAATGGCTCACCTTATGTTAAGTGATCGCGTCAATCCTCACCGTCCATATGCTCATAGATGTGAAATTATTTCACATTTATTTAAACTCGGAAACTACTAAACCAATTTTGATGCCCAACAAATTGAAAATTCTTCTTTGAAGTTATACATAATATGTCTTTTTATTTGAATTGTAATTATAGACCTTATTTCCTTTGCTCACTGATCGAAAAATTTTTTAGAGAAACCTGAAGTAATTTCCCAGATCTTCAGTCTGTATCCCAGATCTTCAGTTTGTATCCCAGACCTTGAGTCTGTATCCCAGATCATTAGTCTGTATCCCAGATCTTCAGTCTGTATCCTAGATCTTGAGTATGTATCCCAGATCTTCAGTCTGTATCTTAGATAATCAGTACCTGACAGATATCTGACCCAATCTGGGGATAGATCAGTGACTAAAAGAAATGAAAGATCATACCTATGGGACGCAAAATCATCTTACTTTTTCTCCAATCAAAATAAAAAAACAAAACAAAAAGTATTGTTCCCGGGCAAAATTATAATACTAGGCTATGAAACTAGTTCCTAAGAGTAACATTATGTTGTCAAACAACAGCTGGTTTGTATGATAGTTAATGGTAAGACTGGTTACTGATTGTGGATAACCACAATATCCTTTTAAAATTGCCATTCTATTTTACATATTTATTTATTACATGAAATTCAGTGACATTATACATACTTATATAATGGTATGT
Source organism: Graphium colonna (assembly GCA_025505425.1). Classification (NCBI taxonomy): domain Eukaryota; kingdom Metazoa; phylum Arthropoda; class Insecta; order Lepidoptera; family Papilionidae; genus Graphium; species Graphium colonna. The sequence continues at coordinate 2,837 of JAOCPS010556963.1, read as the reverse complement.
TTGATTTAGTAGAAGGATATAGTTTAGTATTTATGATATAATTACTGTCTTGTACTTAGTATGTCTAACAATGCTTGTTTGTTTATAAACAACATGATTTTCTACAATAAAGCAGTATGTTTTGTTCAATTTTTTTTCCAAATGTACTATTATTTTTGTGTTGTAATATAACATCATAAAAAGTGTTAATATTTGTAATATGACTTGCTAGTCATTGTGTTGTTGTGGTAAATCAGAATTTAAATAATTTTTTTTTTCTTAAATCCTCTGTCATGAATGCCTGAAACATTTGCGTCATGATATTTTGTATGGTATCTGCGCAGGATACTGGATGGTTTCGCTTTACAATCGGAGTCGCGCTTTTATCAATTGCTAATTAATTTGATAGAGCAGGGCAACGTCTGCCAAGTCCATTAGAAATATATGTGATTTTTATTTATTCCAGATTTGAATACCTAACCAGGCATTTTGACAAGAAACACCCAGAAGACAAATTAGAAGGGGAGCCATATGGTATGTTTTAATTTCTTGTTTGGTTTTTAATAACATGAACAAATAGAAAATCCCAAAATGGATGTCTTCATATTCTTCTCTGATAAATATATGTTAAAAATTCCTAGAAATACTACATCACAGCATTCTTGTAATAGAAATGTAGGGAAATTTATACTTAATCTTAAATATAATTCATATTTTGTCTTATTAATAACTATAATCAGATAAAATACAATCAATACAGCAATAATAAATACAAAATTACTCAAAGATTCACCACAATTATGAGTAAAATTACTTAAATAATAGAATTTTCTGTTCTGGTGTTTTGTTGATTTGATACTAATTTTACTACATAAATATGATGATAACCGGAATATCGAGTGCTCTCCTTTGATGTCAGTATGGGCTCATCAGTTACCATGTATAAAATTATTTTTATTAACTTAATTTTTCCTATCGAAACCAGATTACAACGCAATACTGCCGTACCTAAAAGAACTTGAAGAACAACTAGCCAAACCTGAACCAAGCCAAGAAACTACCGAACCAAAGGGAAATCTATGGGATGATTGGCCATCAGAGGAGGCACCGGTCAAATACGCAGCAGAGCCTTGCAAAGTCGAAGGGGAACCTGTCATTGTACCGAAAGAGGACTTGGCTCCTGGCCATATAGAGGTGCTGGTGGAGCCAGCTAGTGAATATATGGTGCAAGTTGAAGTGAAGAAAGAAGAGGATTCTGATGACAATGTACAAGATGCAATGGATAGTGTCGATGATGGGATGGATGCCGGGGACAGTGTGAAGGAAGAGAGGTGAGTTTACTTTTATAAGTAGTTTGTAGACTTTATAGTAGATTGGTGGCCATGGTAGCGGAGCAAGGATGTTGAAGGCAGGGAAATGAGATGATAGTTGACTTTGTTCTCATACCTCATTGCCTAGTGATTTAGACCTTTTGGAGGTCATGGGTTCGAATCTTTAATCAATGGCCTTGTGTTGTTTCTTGGTTGAGTTAGGGAATACGGGCTGATAATTAAGATGATTCATGTGTCAGGTGGGAATTGAAGAAGTTGTTAACCTTTGACAATTGTTAAACAATGTCAGTGCCTTCAAATACCCTGTCAATTAATCCATACTTCCAATACAGTTTATCCCATTAAGTTGCGGAGTTCAGATGCCAGTCACTCTGTGTAAAAATTGGTAATGTGGGAAATCTTCAATTCAATTTAATTTTATTAATTTAATATTCTTTAAATAGGGTTGGTTTTTTCAAATGGGTAAAAACAAATTCAACTGTGTGATTTCGAACCAGCAAATCAGTGCTTCATTAGAAAATTGAAGGCATTACACACTTATAATTTATTTACATGTATCACTATCAAAAAATAAATAAAATAATGTTTTCTATTTGAAAATTTTTTCAGTCCTTCCGAAGATGACTATTTTCCGGCAAACACGTGGGCAGCCACTCCAAAAACCGAAGAAGAACCTCAACCAACGAGAACTAAGCGGACTAAGACAGAGGGGCCTATTAGTTGTGAGGTGAGGGTTTATAGTTTATTCATATATCTTTAAGGAATAATATTATATTAACAACTTTAAAATTTCATAAAAAAGTTAGTTATTTTTTTTCATATGTGTTAGTGAATTTCTCCAGAAGTGATGAACCAAATTTAAAAATTCTTTTTTATCTGATAAGATGGGTATACTTCCAAAATGGTCCCATGCAATTTTTACGTAAATAGTTTCAGTCGTTTGATTTAAAAATCAATATAACAAATTTTTAAAAAATGTTCCCACATAGAACTGATTTTAAAAACTATTTTTTTATCATATAGGGGATACTTTCTAAATGGTCCCACAAAATTTTCATAAATATCGCATCAGTAGTTTTAAAATCAAATAACGGAGAAGATATCTTTTTAAATAGCTTCTTCGCGAGTTAGAAGCCTATTCAGAATACTTTTATTATTTGAAAGGATGTGGTCCCATATAGTTTTCATGAAAACTGTTTAATTATTATTTTTTTAAATAAAAAAACTGTAAAAAAGTTACATGATGTTCACTTCTAACATGTTTGAAGTCGTTTTTTATATTTTCTTATTCACTGTAAAAAATAAAACTGGTTTGTTCTCCGATATTGCTGGCAAAAGTGAAAAATCAAACTTAAATAAAAAAATACAATATTATAAAATATAAAATCTAATATGTTATAAATATAATATAATAATAAAACAATATTTAATATAATTATATAATAACAATTTTTTTATATAATAAAATACATTATTCATTTATTGCACTATCATACACAATGTAAACAACATCGTAAACAAAACATG
>JAOCPS010556853.1:0-11269 GCA_025505425.1 Graphium colonna | reverse complement strand
GAAAATTATGTTACGTTACGGGTATGCGTTGCTTGTTCGGGGTGTGACATGGGTTTACGTGGCACAGGTGTTTTCGTTTGCAAATTTGTTTCGTTTTTATTTTATTACTTCAATAAAATATCTTTATGTTTAAAAACGTGTAAATTCCGACCTTTTTAATTTCAACCATATAATTACTACTCAAATGAGTAAGAACAATTAACTAGCCTACTAATAATCATATTGTAAAACAAAACAATCGCATTTTGCATAGTAAGTTTCGTTAGCTTTCTTGACAGATTGTTTTCAAAAGCTTTAACTAAATTTCCTTAGTTAACTAAAGAAGTGATTCAATAAACCATGTAACAAAAACATTGCACTGGTAGAATAAACGTTATGGGTACTGAAATATTTAGTATGTCTGCGAAGACAAAACGATTGCAATAAAATCTTCAAGACGAGAATTACGACTGTTTAAAGTAAACAGCTCTGTCACTATAAATCAACTCTTTTAGCATAATTTTTGAGTTGGCTATCATATAAGCAACTTCCGCTCTAGCATATCACATTAATACATAGATATATGCATGAAATTTGTTCGCATTTTCACACGTTTTTTGGACGTGCGAGGTGTCCATGAGCCGTGGTTGAGTTGTAACATATTTTTATTTCATTACCATAATATATGTTTATCGTAGCAGTGGTTAATCGTAGCTACTTAAATATGACTATACCAGGTTAATAAAGTATATAAGATGTTTCAAGCTAGTATTCGTTTTAAATCAAAGCACTGATAATAAACATTATATTACCAGACATCTATCTATTACAAAATTATTCTTCAAGTGTCCTCTTTTCAATATAATCAAAATTATTCTGCGAAAAAACGTTCCATCGTCGGAGTTGTGAACGCAAGTTATGACAAACGTCAATTTTTTTTAATGAAAGCGATCAATAAGTGGTTGTAAATTCTGTTATGAAATTTTGTCATCTGAATATGCTATTATTTCACTTGTTTAAATTAAAACAATATCATAAATTTTATAAAAAAATACAGAATTTAACGATGTTATGTAAAGTAATTACTTTAGCATTAACTTACTCGGTTCTACTACGTTTGTCCCTTTTTAATTCGAATTACAAATGAAGTGAGCTCCATTCATTTGTATTGTTACGGTAATAACGAAATCAGATGGAGGTAACGGCGGTGCTATGGAATTGAAATCGATTTGAAACGATGGTTCTCTAATTCAGCTAATTGTGGAAATCAATGGTAAATGCTTGTTATCTTAACGTAGCTTTGAACTGTTTACTATGGTTGCATAGCACAAAATTAATGGAGAATCAAATATACAATAGGGTATGATATATGATTAAGAAACAAACTTAAAATAATACGAAAATTTTTGATTTTCCAATGTAGAAATTAAGTTAAAATATTTTTATCCCATTTTTAAAGTACCTGGAGGGTATTATTGATATATTTTTTTTGTATTGGAACATTATGATCTTAGGTACTGTTGAAGTTGGTAGACACTATCTGTACTCACTTTGCCAATTGTTAATCTTTGAAGAGAAAAAAAAACCATTTTAACTGAATAAGTTTTTGACAAAAATGGAACTACATTAATCACAAAAATGCAGCCTTTTTAATGATAATTACTGCTATTTGTTAATAGGTGCGTGTTACGTTTTAAATGCCTGGCGTTTTTAACCCTTTACATTGTCAAGAGACAGACCTTGTTCGTGAACGTCCTGCTTGTTGTTATTATTAAACTGGGTTACCATTAATTGAGGTCTTGCAGTGTTCAAGGGTTTATTTTTATTCAAACTGGTAGTAGCATCAAACCTAGTAAATTATATATTATACAACCGATTGGCTATTTTAGCACAGTTGGTAGAGATATAATAGATTTTACAAACACATAGGACGGCTTTTATGAGGTTTCTTGTTTTTGCAGTCACAGTACAAAATAAATAGCAAAATTTTAAGCATCTATGAACTTTATGTCAAGATATTCTTTTCTCTCTATATTTCATATCAAAAAGCTACAGAGGAAATGAGGCCCATACTTAAAGCAGTCCTAGTTCTCATCTTTAAGACTCTGTTGCAATCATTTTGTCTTCGCATTCATACTAATTCATTCAAAATTCTGGCATTTCAAAGTTTACATAGTCCATTGAATAACTTCTTTAATCCACCATGTAAGACCAGATGAAGATATTGAATCAATCTACAAGATTATTTAAAAAAAAAATACATTAAAACCAACTTCAAACGTCTGAGGAGTATACTTTCATGACGAATTTTTACGTAATTTTGATTTTTATAACAAACGTCAATTTGAATAATTTTTATTATTCATGGGAAAAAAAGAAGATTTTTTCTAATAGTTTCATAAATAAAAGAGTTCTGCGTCAACATACTTATAAAATAGATTTTTCTGAATTGAGAACCTTCTTCTTTTTGAAAGTCGCTTAGTTAGTTTTAAACACGTAAGGCGTATACAAGCTGTCTATATAGCTAATGAAATTTAGTATGCCAGGTGAAGCTGTGAACGTAGTTCATTGCTCTTACGCATTTGGTAGATTTTTTATATTTATAAAAAGGAAGACAAACGAGCAGACGTTTCACCTCCTGTTACGTGATCCCGTCGCCCATGCAACACCCGGAGAGTTGCGAGTGCGTCGTCAACCTGGGAAATTGCATAGAATACGTTTATTGGATGGGGTCGGGATTAAGGATTTGGAGGGGATAGAAGTAAGAAAAGAAAAGTAGGAAAAGACATGGCCATTCGGCATCCCCAAAAGTCATGCATATTTTATTTTATGCCAACTTTATAAAGGGCAGTGGTAATTCCCCGGGCGAACGTGGCCATAGGAGTGTATCAGTAGCTGTGAAAGGATGTTATGCTCAGCCACCAGATATAGCAAGTAAATAAACATAAATATATTTTATTGTACGATTTAAATTAAAACGAAATAAATTTGCAAACGGCAAACACCTCTGTCACGTAAACCCTTGCCACGCTGCTAACAAGCGACGCACACCCGTCATATGACAATTTTTTTGTAATATATTATTTCAAAATCTATACTACACCGTATGACGTATAGAATAACTAGAATAACTTTAGGTGTTTTTATCAAATAATAAAAAAAAGAATAAGTGCCATGGAAATTTATTAAGTTATTACACCGTTACACCTTCGATGTTTCTGATTCGCATTCTTGTTGTAAATTATGGAAGATTTCTGTTCATGTCCAAACTGGCTCTTGAGGTTAAAGTAGAATCAGTCATTATAAATATTATTGACATTAACTTATAAATTATGACAAGTTCGCGAGTGCAAGTTTATTATCAATTAACTAAACACTAAAAGTATGGTTATAATAATAATGTGGCCACCATAATCGTGACGATGGATAGCAGCGATCGTATTAGCCCTACGATAAATCATCACGTATGAGACCACTACGAAAGCTACGAAACGTTTTCTCATTACGTAGCAAACAAATTTTGTTCGTTTCTATTCTTGTGTTTACTATCTATTTGTGATTAATCAATATATCAAGTAATAAATCCGCTACAGCCGTAAATCCTTACGTAATTATTACAACAGGATAGCTCGAAACAATTTCATTCAATATCGATCTAAGAGCAATATACAAAGAGTTTATTTACTATAAAAATATAATATATCAAATTTTACCAATATGTAACTAACGATGTAAACGTAAGGAACAGAGGGCGTTATGTAATTATGTACTCAAGTAAGAAAGTTCAAAATTACCGAACGGAATCACAAGGACTATCAACCATCAATGTGGGTGTCGATGGTATTGGATAGTTTGTCTAGTTGCACGATGAACAATCAGCAGCAGGTATTAATCCAAACATTTTCTCGAAACACTCCATGTGTTAAATACGTTAGAGAATACAAATAGATGCAACAGCTCTTTCCAGAGCCAAGGCATCGGGCAGACCGGAAACAGTTTGGTCCTCGACAATTCAAAATTCTCGCTGTTTAGTGCGGTAAAATTAAAGGAACTGGTTATTAAGTTCCCCAGCCCAGAGATCAGAACAGTATTCCATTAGTGCGCGAAATCCTATATTATATAATTGCATTGGGTGGACTGGTTGGAAATACTGCTTACTGTGCTGAAAACGCCAAGATTTTTCGAAGCCAACTTTGCTTTGCCTCTTAAATGACCGTAGAACTGAATGTTGCTCAATATGTCAACAATTAGAATTCTGATCAATGGTGTGGCATTCAGGGAAGTATTTACAAACCGAGAAGATACCAGAACAGTTGGGTGGAAATGGTTTCTTTTAAGGGGTGAATGCACAACATCTCTTCTGTTGGGTACATTGGACTAAATTAAGTCGACCCCAATCCGAGGGTATAAAAATTGAAATTTTTATTCTTTATTTTTTATGAAGGATTTTTTACTTACCTTAACAAATGCTTACATATATAATTTCTGTAGTATGAATTTTTCGTTTCAATAAAATAATTCCATCTTTTAAACATTTAACTAAAATATTGCAATGGTATAAAAAATATTTCTTAATTATCTGTATCTAATATCTAGCCATATTTTTCATATTATTACAGAACCTTTTAAATTTATTTATTTAATTTTAATTCTAAAAAATAAATCTAGTCGGACAATCTCAAATATTATGACTAGAAAGTTATTCTACTTTTTACTTGATATCCGAGTCATAATTATAAAAAGAGATTGATTACTAATGTTATAGTAGAAAACAGCTTGTATTATAACTCGGAAATTCTGTAATCTAAACTTAACATTATTAGCTCTCGTTCAAATAAATAGCTAGCCTATCTTTATCATTGGGAACGAGTGCATTCAGTCGGGTAGAAATTTAATAAATCTAGTTATAAATAACAATATGTACTATATTGGAAATAAGGTAATAACTTTCATATCCTTTTTGACACATTCAAGTGTTTATGTAAATCTCCCACATCTACGAAAACAGCCTGACGAGTTACTTGATTCATTTGCATTTTGTGCAGTAAAAAAAGCTAAAGTATTTTACATTTTCTTGAAGGCTGTAATAGTCTTTGCTATTCGCTTTTCTCTGATTAAAGATATGAATACAATCTAGCCGCTTAAAATATCAGATGAAATGGCTGTGAAAATAGTTGCGGCAGTTTCGCCCTATCCCTTAGCATTTCCCTTTGTATTATTGTGAAGCAAACATTGTTTTTCATCAATAATAAGACATATCAAATCTATTATAAATAATATCATAACCATTATTTTTTGCAAGCTTTTCAAAAATCTAGTAATTCCGGATTTTCAATAGAAATTACAACATGAACTACACAAGAATCTCTACTTTGGGAAACAAAAAAAAACGAACGACGAAACAGTTATAAATTTGTAAAAAATAAAGTATCAATTAATAATAAGCACAAAACAGGACAAAAATAGTCATTATTATGACGACAGTGTGAATTCCGAACCCTATTTGTAAGCATGTATGTTTAAAAAAGTGTTTTATTTATTAAATTATTAATACATTTTTAGGTATTATTGATTGCTGATTATTATTAATAATTTTTAAGCTTAAAATACTCAAACTCCTAGCTTTAATGTATGATTCTAAGGAATTATAAAATTCTAATTTATGTACACCAAGTAAGTCATTACTTTTTAATAGAAATCATGTTAAGAAATAAAGCTTCAGATCCTACTTTATGTAGCACATATATATACAGGGAAAGTATATGCATCTTACTTTTAAAGTCACACTATATACGATTTTTAAGAGAATGCTGATAGCATTCTCTAAAAAATCGTAAATTCGTCGTCCAAGAATGCTTATCTCAGTAGCAACAATTTTTAGAAAATCGCCCGTCAACTGCCAACTTAGTCGCTCAGTTTTTTACGTGCTAAGTGGGTTGTCGGCAATACAATGATTGGATAATCTGTGAAGTGTAAAAAGAGATACTATTGTAGTGACAGATGTAGGTGATACGACGTTCACCGGGTCATCTAGTAATATGATAATTATGTTCGATATTTCGCATTTTATTTTGCTGCTGTTAAGGGAACCTCTATACGTAACAAGTACTGTGACTGTATTTGAAGCGGTCCGTAGTTGGTAAAGTTTTATTAAGTTGGCCGTAAACAAAGAAGAGTACAAAGAACTGATTAAACTTGTAAATATCTTAACATTAAATGTTTTCTCTAGGTTATGAAACAAAAAAGGGATTGTTTTAAACAAGTTGATCATAACTTTCCACATAAATTAGAGGTATCAGCTTTATTAAAACATTTCGCTATATACATTAAATTCTAGCAAAATTTTACTGTTTACGGTCTATTTTTTGGCGCTTTAATAAAAACAATGATTTCCCAAATTTGGCTGACATTTACGACAAAGCCTTGGATTTGAGCAATATGTTTTCACACAGTATTCATAACGCTTTTATCATAATGTGAACTCTTCTCATTTTCCATTGTTTATTACGGATAAAACTAAAGGTACAGAATAACATATTTTTACAGATTTTGCTGCACTATAACAGCCGCGCTCGCCCGGGGAAGTACCACCATCCTTTATAAAGTCGGCATATAAGTATTCATGACTTTCAAGGATGCCGGATGGCTACGTCTGCTCTTTTCTTTTCCCACTTTATTCCCATCCAAATTCTTAATCCCGGCTCAAACCTATCCAATATTCCTATTCTATTCAATTTTCCAGGTTTACAATGCACTCGCGACTTTCCGGATTGTATGTGTGTCTATGGGCAATGGGATCACATACCATAAGGCGAACCGTCTCCTAGTTTGTCTTCCAACGCATAATACAAATTGTTATATCATGAAAAACATCATTCAATGTTGCTTAACGTTTTGTTTACATATTTTTAAGGTTTTTACATTGTCATGGTCTTTATATTAATGGACGTTCATATTTTGCAGGATTTTAATTATTTATTAAATGAAATTTTTAAACTAGACGTCGCTTCTGACGTTCTCCGGGTGGCAATCGAATCAACTACTCGTACTTGCATGCATGAACTTCAGTTTACATCTTACGTATAGTACGCAATAATCGTTTTTCTTAAGTACCTAATTGCGTTACGAGCTACATTTTCACGCATTGTAATGAATCAATAAATTAAAAAACGCATACGTTATTCAGTACGATTATGTGTTGTTTATATGTTATGTTTATATATTAATCTATAGTGTAATAAATAAACATTAAGAATAATACTCTCAGATCGATATTAAATGAATACATTTTAAGAGATATTATTGTAAAATTTTGTTGTAATTGTGTTTGATAATAAACATGCACTCACTAGGAGTTTCAGCCAGGCAGATATTAATTGCCGTCTTGCAGGCTGGGACGCCTTTGACTTAATCAATGTTTTTGTTTACTTAGAACAGATATTGGCTGCTGTTTATGCTGGATAATTTCCTCTTTCAAGCGAATTCGGTCTCATTTAGAACTGGGTATATTGTTTTTTCTCCGAGTGAGTTAAGACGTATCTTCAATGACTTTGTATAGCTAGCAATGCCCAAAGTAATCTCCAAGCTTATTTTATATAAATAAGTTTGTTTATGTAAATAAATCTGTCATAATTTACTGCAATTACAAGTACACGCAAAAATAGTAAGAATAATTTCATCTTCGCGTTAAAAATCCCTACTTATAACTTCATTACTTTACATGACACTTTTCTTAAAATTTTCTTGCTTTTTATTAAAAAATGCCTAAATTATTATAGCATATTAGACGTGATGCAGTTTATTACGGATTTTGAAATAATATATGAAAATTATGTTACGTTACGGGTATGCGTTGCTTGTTCGGAGTGTGACATGGGTTTACGTGGCAGAGGTGTTTTCGTTTGCAAATTTGTTTCGTTTTTATTTTATTACTTCAATAAAATATCAATATGTTTAAAAACAAGTAAATTCCGAACTTTTTAATTCCTACCATATAATTTTGCAACATCAAATTGTTCTTACTCATTTGAGTAGCAAATGAGTAGAACAATTAACTAGCCTACTAACAATCATATTGTTAAACAAAACAATCGCATTTTGCATAGTACGTTTCGTTAGCTTTTTTGACAAATTGTTTTCAAAAGCTTCCATTAAATTTTCTTAGTGAACTAAAGAAGTAATTCAATGAACCATGAAACAAAACATTGCACTGGTAGAATAAACGTTATGGGTACTGAAACATTTAGTATTTCTGCGAAGACAAAACGATCGCAATAAAGTCTTCAAGACGAGAACTACAACTGTTTAAAGTATACAGCTCTGTCACTACAATTCAACTCTTTTAGCATAATTTTTGAGTTAGCTATCATATAAGCAACTCCCACCTTAGCATATCACATTAATACATAGTGCAATAATAACATATATGCATGAAATTTGTTCGCATTTTCACACGTTTCTTGGACGTTCCAGGTGTCCATGAGCCTTGGTTGAGTTGTAATATATTTTCATTTCATTACCATAATATATATTTATCATAGCAGTGGTTAATCGTAGCTACTTAAATAGGACTAAGCCAGATTAATAAAGCATATAATATGTTTCAAGCTAGTTTTCATTTTAAATCAAAGCACTGATAATAAACATAATCTTTACAGACATCTATTACAAAATTATTCTTCAAGTGTCCTTTTTTAATATAATCAAAATTATTCTGCAAAAAACGTTCCATTGTCCAAAGTTCTCGGAGATGTGAACGCAAGTTACGACAAACGTCAAATGTTTTTAAATGAAAACGATAAATAAGTGGTTGTAAATTCTGTTATGAAATTTTATTTACATTACTGGTTGATAATTTCTTTTAATACGTACTAAAGTAAAGTAAAACATATTAATTTATCTTAAATACATGAGTTCTCTTTAACTTTTAAAACGTTAAAAATAGACGAATCAAGTTTTCAAATATGGGAAATACGTAAATGTTAGAATGTACACATATAAAAACATATACATAAGTGTGATTTTTTGTTAAGAATATTTTTGCCTAAGATGAAAAGAAAAAATAAAGAAATATTAATAAATTAAAATCTTAAATGATAATTGGTTATAAGGGCTGCAATCCGCTATATTAAATAAATACGTGCCGCGTTGCCACAGAGCGTGTTTGTGTCGGCGTGACCGCTTGTTAGTGCGGCCTACGTGACAACCTAGTGTGATAACGTGTTAGATGCGGTAATATCGATTTACAGTTTTTTTTTTAATTCAAAATAGTATTTTATTAAATAGTACAGAATTTATCTCTTATGCCTCTGAGCTGCACATAACAATTTATTTGTATATCAGAAAAGAAGAAATGCATAATAAGAACAATTAACATAAGAAAATGAGAACATAAAACTTACGCCAAAATCTATTTGATAAAGATTTTTTTATTGCTGTTTAAAATTAAAGTTATATTAATAACGCTTAGCTCAGTATGCTATTATTCCACTTTTTTAATTAAAACAATATCATAAATTTTATAAAAAATTACATCCCACGGGGAGAATTATTATTTAAGTGTCTAAATTTGGCAATTTTTATCAATAATGATCTAATCCTCTGACTAGAATGCTAGTTATCATGTCCATTAACGGGTATAAAGCAGTATCTGATATACGTTTTCTGTTATTTCTTCGTCCACAAGCACCAAGGAGCTGTTTATATGTGATGAAGAGTTATCTATACGTTGCCAACCAGGGATATTGGACAAAAAAGATTATTCGGAAAAAATAAGGTGATAATGTAGATGTTACTTTGAGAATAAGGCGGTGGTATCTCCCTTGTCAAGTCGTATAATGAGTGTAGCTATATGTCGGTCTCAACGAAATGGAAACTTACTGTTTTTATGTATTAATTTTTTTCATTCTTATATCTCCCTATTGAATTTAACGATGTTATGTAAAGTAATTACATTAGCATTAACTTACTTGGTTCTATTAAGTTTGTCCCTTTCTCATTCGAATTACAAATGAAGTGAGCTCCATTCATTTGTATTGTTACGGTAATACCTAATGAAATGGCGGTAACGGCGGTGCTATGGAATTGAAATCGATTTGAAACATGGTTCTCTAATTCAGCTAATTGTGGAAATCAATGGTAAATGCTTGTTATCTTAACGTAGCTTTGAACTGTTTACTATGGTTGCACAGCACAAAATTAATCGAGAATCAAATATACAATAGCGTATGTTAAGTAACAAAATAAATAAATACGAAAATTTTTGATTTCCCAATGAAGAATTAAGTTTAAATATTTTTACTCACTTTGCCAATTTTTAATCTTCGAAAAGAAAAAAAATCATTTTAATTGAATAAGTTTTTAACAAAAAATGAATCTACATTAATCACAAAAAGGCAGCCTTTTTAATGGTCATTACTGCTATTTGCTAATAGGTGCATGTTACGTTTTAAATGCCTGGCGTTTTTAACTTTTTACTTTGTCAAGAGACAGACCTTGTTCGTGAACGTCCTGCTTCTTGTTATAGTTAAACTGTGTTACCATCGATTGAGATCTTGAACACTTTCAAGGTTCTATTTTTATTCAAGCTGGTAGTAGCATCAAACCTGGCAAATTGTATATTATACAACTGATTGGTTATTTGAGCACAGTTGGAAAAAATATGATTGATTTTTCAAGCACATAGGTAGGCTTTTACGAGATTTCTTGTTTGTGCAGTTACAGTACAAAATAAACAGTAAAATTTTAAGTATCTATAAACTTTATCTCAAGATATTCTTTTCTCCCTATATTTCATATCAAAAAGCTATAGAGGAAATGAGGCCCGTACTTAAAGCAGTCCTAGTTCTCATCTTTAAGACTTTGTTGCAATCATTTTGTCTTTTTCTGATTCATAAACAATTCAGCCATTTCAAAGTTTACATAGACCATTGAACTTCTTTAATCCACCATGTAAGACCAGATGAAGATATTGAACCAATCTAAAAGATTATTTTAAAAGAAAATTACATTAAAACCAACTTCAAACACCTGAGGATTATACTTTCATGACGAATTTTTCCGTAATTTTGATTTTTAAAATAAACTTCAATTTGAATAATTTTTATTATTCATGGGAAAAAAGAAGATTTTTTCTAATAGTTTAATAAATAAAAGAGTTCTGCGTGAACATACTTATAAAATAGAATTATCTGAATTGAGAACCTTCTCCTTTTTGAAAGTCGCTTAATTAGTGTTCTACACGTAAAGCATATACAAGCTTTCTAGATAAGAAATTTAATATGCCAGGTGA
>JAOCPS010556742.1:0-11269 GCA_025505425.1 Graphium colonna | reverse complement strand
TTTTGTCTGCATGATCGTGCACGAGAGCGCACGCACAAGCAGTGTGGGAAGGGAGGGAGGTGCCTAACGCATGCTTAAGCGTACGCTCATATATTTGTTTGCAGGTTGTTAGGGGATTTTTTCGCGGAATATTGCTAATTAAACAGTCTTATAGAATTGGTAAGTTTTCACTCAACCAAAGCAAAACGTTATTTCCGTATATTATAATCCTAGCAGTGTCCTACATTACAGTAAGCTTATACAATTAAACTTTATTCTGTAAAAAATATCGCTTCATTTTTATGCTGTTCTTTATCAGACTCGAAAAGATCGTTTCTAACAAATTTTGACCGCTTTTTACCAATTAAAAAAAATATTCTACTGTCTTCACAACAATTGGTTTTATAATTACTTTTGCTGTATCAAAATAACAATTTTTATAAGGCATTTGTCAGTCGGTTCCCTAATTTTTTTTGAAAATTTTCTTTTGAACATTATAATGCTTTCTGTAGCTAAACAAAAGTATAAGTTGACACGACCAGATCGTCATTAGCTCGATGCTTCTAACTTTTTTACAATGGCGACACCTCGCTCCTTCTCGGAACCCCTGATTGCCATCATTACTCCCGTAAATGTCAACTACGCTGGCTTTGAACCCTTGACTGCCTATAGGCACAACATCTGGGAGTTATAATCTATATAGTATATACACAGTGTGAGGCTAAGAATATTTGGAAACTTTGTTTCTAAACTTGTTCCTTCTTTTGCTAAGTTTTGTTTGTAAAAATATTAAATAAACAAGTATCTCATCGATTTAAGATAATTAATAGAATCAGGCGTTACTTTGCGGAAATCCATTGTATACAATTCTATAAGACTGTTTAATTAGCAATATTCCGCGAAAAAAAAAAATTAAACAGTCTTATAGAAGTATCTCATCATCAAGATGTGTGCTCGATAATGTGATGGTCTTAAGTTTTTCAGCGGGCTAAGTTATTGATGTACTGTTAAAATAAACCTTTTTGAAATTTGTCCAATAAATCTTCATCTATTATGGTTAATATAATTCTGTTTCAAAATTGTAGAAACGCATCTATTTGTGTGTAGTAACGAGTAAAACATATTCTCATCGTATGCATGACACGTCCGTGCCTTTATCTTTTTTATTACCAATACAAATAGCAATAGCGTATAAGTACTAAGAGTAATATCGCGTTACGTTGGCATTTGTTACTACAGTGATTGCAATTTCCACGTTCAACAGGATGAAACTAATTGATTTAGCTATTTATAACTTAATTGGTCGGGCACGTCACTGGTGACTAAGAAGTTAAGTTGCACTGGACGCAGTTGTGGTATTGAGTGCTTTGTTTATGTGTCATTTCTGTTATGTTGTGATATAGAACCTTCTGAAAATGACTAGGGAAGCGCTAATGATTTCGAATAGATTTTTTATACAACCTAGAATTTTTTCAATAAAGTCACATATCAAACAAGACATCAATGTCTATGTCTTTTAATGTCACGCTACTGATAGCCGTGACAAAGGAGAAGACGGTTCACCTGATGTTAAGTGATCGCCATGGACACACAACATCCGGGGATTTGTGTGTGCGTTGTCAAGATGGAAAATTGGATAAAACAGGTTTAGTGGATAGCACGGGTCGAAAACATATTAAGGATTAGGAAGGGAAAGGAGTGGGAAAAGAAGAGGGAAGGAATAGTCATCTGGCTCCCCAGAAAGTTATACATACTTTATTTTATGCCGACTTTGTAGGGCGGTGGTACTTTGCTGGGCGAACACGACCGTATTAATGCAGCAAAAGCTTTGAAAGGATGTTATGCTGAGGGTTTGATATTATAATGTGTAATAAAGGTTCACATTTCGTTAAGTAAGTCTTTTTCGTCAAGCTACCCCGAGTGAAAAAATCTTACTCGATAGTCGCATCACTACAGTGTGCCATCCAACATGCGTTCGCAATGGTTTCGAGCGATTATTGAAATAGGCGCGGGCCCGATCGTATTCCGACTCGAGTGACAAAGTCTTATTCAAGAGTCGCATCACTACAGCAGCATACATGGGGTGCTATCCGACACGCGTTCGCAACGATCTCGAGCGATCGTTGTCGTTTGAGTAAGCGCGGGCGCGGCCGCATTCCGACCCCACAATGTAACGGCCCCGCTGACCCGGCTTTATCGGACCCATTGTTTCGTACGTATCATTATCTCGCGCAATTTGTACCGATGCTATGCCAGTTCTGGTAGCTACTGTATACGCTTGCCGCTAGATGGCGCTGGAATGTATGAGACCTTTTAAGCAAGGCTTGCGCTCGAGTCATGTATCGCGGAGAAAAAATCTTTGAAGTAACTGTGACCCATAGTTTGAAGGCATGGGCCGCTTCACTGTTTTTTCACTTGCTATCGGTTATATAACGTTATTAAGAGAACGTTACATAACCGATAGTAAGTGAAAAATGACTGAAATGTCCCATGTCTAATAGTTTAAGTCCAGTGTCGTTTAAGTAACGTTTAGAGAATATCTCTAGAGAATAATATGTTTAGAGAATATGACTTTGAGTTCCTTGACTTCAGTGCATCGGACTGACGATATTTTACGATTGCCTTTCACAATTTGATTTTTGTGTAATTTGTATGATAAATGTGAACCAATTTATGGTTGACAATTGTAAACGGTTCTTTATTTTTACGTATGTTTTATCTCAAAGCATAATTGACGAAAGCTAAATAAATTCAGCAAAGCCGTACATAGAAACAAGTGCTTGAAAGAGAAATTGGGAAAAAATATATTTTACATGTTGCACAAATTATCATTTACTGTACGAATCTGTCATACATAATATTAGTAGTTACCTTACTAGTACATATTATTTAATTTTAATTTTGTAGCGGTACCAAATATATTCTTATTACCAACAGTTATTCTTTAATATCTCAGATATTGTGAATACGTGATGTTATATAATAAGTTGTAATAATATTAATTCATGGAAAAATGTGTATCGAAATGTATGCTGCAATTTATAAAGTATGTTTAACAATCACGCTGTGTACACATTTATTACCAATAATTGTGTAATATTAATTCTTAACTAATAATAGCGTATAAACTTAACAATTATATTTCTTTAAACGTACGTACTTTATGTGAAGATTTTGTTCGTTAATTGTATGCCATCGACTTAGTACTCGGTTATTAGTTTCATGACTATGATTCTGTCACCAGAAAAAGCTATGAGGGTGTTTAGTTAGTTTTTAAACATTTATCATTTACAAACGAAATCAAGTGCCTAAATAAAAAAGAGAATTCATAAACTTTTAAACAATAAAAATGTTAATAATAGTCAAATCTTGCAATTTTCAACTAATAGAGGTAAGTTAACTTATAAAATATGTAAAAAAAATCATTTTTTTCAAAAAACAAGAAAAAAAGAGACGAGGAAAATGATTGAAAATTATAATGGTGATAAAGTATATTATACATATCTTTATGAACATTATAATTTTAGAAAACTTGCCAGAAATAAAAAAATGCGATAAACAGATATAGGTACCATCTGTTTTCGAAAACGTCACAGGAGTTAGTTGGAACAGCTTCTGGGTATTTAAGTAATTGTATATCTTCTTTCTTTGCGACTTTACTGTGTATCGCTCCATATATGTTTAACCAAACAAACTATAGTCAATTGAACTAACTAAACTAAAAACTAATTGCAAACTGCTGTGACGATGTCAGACCATACATTATGGCCCAGAAGCTATGCCAACCAAATGTGCCATTAGAATCAACCACGTCGTACTAAGCGGAAAATTTATTGGACCCAGATATCGCATCGATTATGATATCCCGGCACCCATTACCTGGTAAACAACGTCTTGGTGCAGGCAAGGAGGCCATTATGCCAATTTTACGCTCCGTGCCCCTAGGGGATTTCAGCCCGTCAATGTCGTAATGTTGGTACGGGTACAGGATCATGCTAATCGATGATTATCAACGACGATATCTTAACTGACCAGGGTATGCCTAGGCAATTATGCTCGTGTACTTGTAGGTAGGTTTCCGTAATTGTGCGTACAATAACGACGCTTTGGGTACATACGTTGCAGAACCGTAATTACGCCAATTGCTCCTGACTCATACATATTCATGTGTGTACACACAACCATAATTCTTGTGTGGGTTCTTTTTGTTGTATTGGTCGGTGGAGTTCTCGAATAATCTTAATTTATATAGACACAATCTGAGAGCTCTTTTTATCTAAGATTTTGCAAGTAAACAACTCATATCCCAAAGGACAGCAACGCTCTAGTAAATCCTCTGGTGTTGCCGGAGTCCACGGTTGGCGGTGACCGCCTACCATCTGGTGAGCCACTTGCTCGTATGCCATCATAAAAAATGTGTGTTATAATGCATTATTAGTTTATACATATTTTGGACAAAACGTATAGACTGCAACTTATCTACCTTTGAGTTATTGCGTGTTATTTTCCAAACTTATGACGTTCAATACAAGCCATAGCTGTATTGCCAACAATACCCAACAATGGGCCCAATGATTGACCAGATAGTAGTTGGAAAGCTAGAAAGCATTGTGACGATTACGATACGAGGAATATAAATGACCATGGTCATAAAGATGGAGGTCCACGATACGTCAGATGACCGCTATTTTTCATCGCAAAACGTCCGTCGACTACCGATTAAACGCATTAACGTATCACTCGTTATGAATCGTCTGCATCTACCCCTCATAGGAACGCGATTGTTTTATATAATGTACAGGGTAATCTGAGAAGTTAGGTATAATATGTTTATTGTATAGGGTGGGGTCAGGATTGAGGATTTGGAGGGGAAAGGAGTGGGAAAATAAAAGGGTAGACATGGCCATCCCGCATCCCCAAAAGTCGTGCATACTTTATTTTGTGCCGACTTTATAAGGGGCGATGGTATTTCCCGGGGCGAGCGTGGCCGTAGAAATGCAGCAAAAGCTATGAAATGGATCTATAACTTTCTTAGAGCTTCTCTCTCCAGCACTCTAAAGGTGTAAGTAGTACTCTCGACGAGTCACTAACCGTATTAAAGAAAACCACTTGGTACTCGTTTGTCATGGGAAATTGGATAGAATAGGTTTTTTGGATAGGATGTGGCTGTGAATTGATGATTTAGAGGGGAAAGGAGTGGGAAAAGGAAAGGGTAAACATGGCCATCCCGCATCCCCAAAAGTCGTACATACTTTATTTTGTGCCGACTTTATTAGGGGCGATGGTATATCCCCGGGCGAGCGTGGCCGTAGAAATGCAGCAAAAGCTGTGAAATGGCTCTATAACTTTCTTAAAGCTGCTTTCTCCAGCACTCTAAAGGCAAGTAGTACTCTCTGTGAATCACTAACCGTATTAAAGAAAAGCACTTGGTACACGTTTGTCATGGGATATTGGATAGAATAGGTTTTTTGGATAGGATGTGGCCGGAATTGAGGATTTGGAGGGGAAAGGAGTGGGAAAAGGAAAGGGTAGACATGGCCATCTGGCATCCCCTAAGGTCATGCATACTTTATGCCGACTTTATAAAGGTTACCATCAGGTGAGCCGCTAGCTCGTTTGCCTCCTTCTCCATAAAAAAAAATATTCCACTATTACCACGAGTTACCAAGCGTAGCATCGCTCCAGCGGACGAATTTAAATATTTGATTATAATCTCGATGAAATATACGATCCGATTTGTGTGAGTAATGACTGAAGCGGGCGCCGATCTCGCGTCTGTTTGATCGAGATTTTTCGAGTTTGAGCGAGGGCGCCGTAATCGGATTGCTGCGGATCGGATTTATTACACACGAAATTATTATATTTAATGTCTATGGAATGCGCTTGTGAAATGCGTAAGTTTGTTTGTTATTTCATTGGAAGACCCCACCGAGTCGTCTCTGGAATAATTTAGAAATTTTATAAAACGTTATCAATAATTATTATGAATCATCGGTACAGGTTTTAAGGTGTAATTAAATTTATTTTAATTCATTCATTATATTATAATAAAATGTCTTTGAGAAATATGTATCTTCAAGTGTGCAACTGATTTTTTATAGTCTAAGGTAATGTGCAAAGTATTTAATATCTATCATAAAAAACGTGAGAGTTATAAAACCTAATATGAATAAATTGTAGTCTTTGAAATTGTATATACAGGATGATTGATCAGTCACTTTCGATAGATATTAAAGGAGAGCACTTGCTACTCAATTACCATCATATTTATGAAAAAAAAAATAGAGGAATAGTTTTAGATGCGGTACAGCGCAATGCCTACTCAGCTGAGCACGCAGGTCATTGACCTCCCCACCACTCCGTTCACTCCGTGTCCGCTAGGGGAACATAATTTGCGTTATATTCCTTTAAACTTAAGATTATGTTAACTCGGTGATAAATCAATATTTATTTGACATCGCTCACCGGTCAGCCTGTATAAGAATACCATACCTTTTTGACGTTGGATAAACTCCAGACATTTCATTCTTCTATACAACTGACGTACGTATGCACAGACAGACCAACAGATTTATTAATCTCAATGCACAATAAACCCGTCCACAGTCCCTCTGTATAAGAGCCGTTTCAATTTCTGTCTGTTCAATGCACCGACGACACGTGTGACGGGAGTCATAACTTCGGTATGCGGAGAATGGGGATCTTTGGACTTCTTTTTTATGTCGCGCCGTGAAAACGCTTGACGTATGTTCTTATGTACGATATATTATATATGTCGATATACTATATTATTAAAGTATACGACACTTGAAATTTCTTTTGATTATGTTATTGTTTAGAGTAAAAGATTTATGTCCTGATATACCATCGCTTAGTACTCCCTGCGGTTTTTACCCGCGTAATTTTTTTCAATCATTGCAACATTTTTCATTAATGCTCCTCTCTTATTGGTCATAGCGTTATGTATATCCTTAAACTTTCTTCGATAAATTGGCTATTCAACATTAAAAGAATTTATAAATTTGGATCAAAGAGATTAGCGCGTCCAACCAAACAAACAGACTCTTCAGCTTAATAATATTAGAAAGGATTTGGTTTTTCGATACTATTGACTACTTCGTGCAGTAAAATCATTTTTTAGCCTGTTTTTGGGTTAATATGACTTGACTTTCTGGGTTTAAACTCCTTGGCGAGATTTATGACCTAAAAAGTAAACATTAATTCATTTTATTCAGAAATAATTAACGCCACGTGTAGATTAAGTATTTATTACTAGAGTATAACTTTCAGGTTTGTCCATTCAAGATTGACTAAAGATATACAAAGGAACGTAAAACTAAAGAAACGTAAACACGTATCAAAAGCTTTTAAGAGCGTCACAGTAAGTGTCATCGTAAGCCGGAAGATGTCGTATCGAAAATTCGAGAGTGATAAAGGGGCCTCTCAGAGTCTATAAAAATGTGGGCATAGCGTGAGGTCAGAGAGGTCGCGCCGCCTAACCGTATTGCGTATGATTTAAAATCATCCAAAATACTCGGGGCGAATTCGTAGATGCGTCAGACGATAGATATTTGGCTGTTGATCATATGTCTATGCTTGATATCAATTAAGGATTGGCAAGTATCGTTTTTGAATAAAATTTCGAATCTGACTTCAAACGCCTCAGTTATATGATTTTATAATTATATTGATTTGAAAAAGAAATTATTTGACCGGTTTTTTGTGAAAATTTTATGGAGCCAACTCGAAAATATGCCCTTTCTCTAATTCTTCCACCTCTTTTGGTTAAAAGTTTCTGGAACTATTTGTTATTCTGCTCTCAAATGCTCTGCCATTGATCACTAGTTTTTTAACGTCCTTACTCCAAAAAGAAAGTAACTTACTATAAAATTAATATGTTTGTTATTAGACGTCTATATATAAATAATTCTTATTCGAATTTTTAAATTCGAAATTTAAGACAATTGATGTTAGTACTACAATATAAATGAAAAAGCATGTGTTACGGTGTTATTTATTTATTTATTTCATTATTCATTGCAAAACCTTAAAACTAAGGATTACAACAGGCGGACTTAATGTCTTATGGCATTCTTTACCAGTCAACCCTGGCCGTGGTAGGTGCATTATTGGTCGCACTTCTGCGAAACTTTTATCAACAAATATTTCAATGATTTTAAAGAATTGTTTTTGTATAAGCATGAGGATAGGTTGTAAATTATTGTTCAGCTTCCTACCCCTAACCAAAACATGGTGTGACGTTTCCCGGGCCAGTATCAGTCTATAATAAAGTGTTCTATAATTTAATCGATGTTCTAGTCACCCTAGTGACGTGCCTTATCGATTATATACAACTAAGCAATAATATCGCCCCTATTTATAAAGTTGTTAGTGCTAGGGGTGTTCAAACCGGTGTTCAGAGTACATCTAGAACTTTAATTATTCCATATTATCCGCATAAATAAATCGTTTAAAGGCTAGATTGTTATTATCGATAACATTGCCGCGCTTTTAATAAACTAGTATGTGCGCTTATGCGTTTCTTTTTCTTTGTTCGGCTTCTTGTTTTTCATTGGGCTAGCTGGATGTTTTTGCATAAGCGAAAATCGTGTCGAACTTACTCACGAATCGAGCCTAACTTTAAGAATATATTTATCTATTATTATTTAGGTAAAATTGTAAGCGACATATTTAGAAGAATTATTTTAATAGATTTATATAGTATATAGCGCGATAGAAATTATCAATTCCGATATATCTTTTGATTTCTGATGTTTGACGATACCTGTATACGCCAGTATAAAAACAACATAAAAGAAGCGAAAATCGTTTCGTAATTGGCGAAGAAACCCGTAGACGGACATAAAAAAGATATATGCAATCTAACCAAGAACCCTTTTTTTAAGTCGGTTAAGCGGCATTCTGCCAAAAATCACATATTAAATATACGCTCGCTCACTCATTAGTTTAACTGGTAATGTGTCTGCAACCTTAAGTTACTTTCTATGTGTTGCGAAGCTTTTATGGGAAACTACCTACATGAATATTAATCATAGCCCTATATGGCGATCCCCCGTACATGGCGATTGTTACGCACAAGCGTGTGTTTAAAATTTCCCAAAAGATCGTATCTCTCGCCCGAGATGTCCGTTAAGGTTAAAATAGTTTTATTTGACTTTGAAATACTGGTGATCGTCTAGAATCTTCCAAATATGACGAGTGAAATCACTCTTCATTGCTGCGATCCACGCATTTTAGATTAATCTATTATATAAACTCATTTAAAACTTTTTTGTTTATTTTAAATTAAATAACTTTACGGATTTTACCACGGTCTATTTTAAATTCACATCAAGACATCAAACATCTCATCTACCCGTGACCACCATGAACGCTGTGAAGGGTTCGAAAAGTCGGGTGGTATATTTTAAAATAAACCGCGATAAAATCCGTAAAGTTGTACCGTAGTACCAATTTAAAAATGTCATTTAAAACTGTATTCTAGTAGTTCTATCAATATCATTAGTTATTGCTTGCAGTTCCTATCGTAAATTTAATCGGTTTTTCTACATAGTACTATAATTTCTTTTCTAGAATAAAAGTAGTCTAAATTACTATTTATATTATCATATATCAACTGATGGAAGTCCCGTCAAAATCGATCCAGCCGTTTCAGAGATTCTTCTGACGGAAACAGATAGTTAGTAACCAGTTTATTCTCACAGAAAATTACAAAAATCGAATTCAAACGCCTTAAAAATGTACTTTCGATACTTATCTTCTTCGTTATTTTGATTTGGAAAACAAATTACTAATCCGATTTTAATAAAAACTTTCTAGGACCATAGGGTACACTATCAGATAAAAAATATATTTTTCAAATATATTTTTTATCGGAGATATGTGAAAATTCCTAATTTTTTTTATATTTATTTAAAAATACAACTAATGAACCGATTTTTTGAAAATTTTATGAGAATGCCCTATCATATAAAAAAGGAATTTTTAAAATTGGTTCATACATAAAATCAATTTTGTTATTTTCATTTAAAAGAAAAACCACTGAAATGATTTTCCTAAAAAAAGTTATGGGACCATTCCGTATAAATAGCCTATAAGATAAGAAAAGAAATTTCAAAATCGGTTCATAAATGGCGGAGATATGCGCAAACGTACATAAAAAATATAAACATTCGAATTTAACCGACTTCAAAAAGGAGGAAGGTTTTCCTCCTTTTTGAAGTCGGTTAAAAATGCTAAAATTGGTTCTTAGTTGAATATTATCGTCTTACTTTCATGCACATTAAGTAGAAAGCTCTTATAATGACATTACAAAACACATGAATTATTTGCGTAGATTTGGCTATAATTTGTGAAATCGATTGCAACTGTATAATGATGAGATATGTATTTTTAATATCTCCAAATAGACATCTCTAGGCCGCGGCCTTTACCAAAAAAAATATTATTGGCCTCCGGTGAACAATTTAAAACGCTTACAGAAGCAAACGTTCAAATAAATTTTTAGTAGTTTTAAGACAGCTCTAAAGTTTATAAAGTGTTTCACTACAATATATTCTTAAATGTTCGTCTTCAACCATAAATTGACTGAATATTTGATGCTTTAGCGTTATTCCTTGACATTTGGGTAAGTAAAATTATAGTGCCTTGATTTAAAAAAAAACATTTTCCGTTACCCTTAACGATGCCACCCTTTTTGAAAAAGCGGTAAGTGTTACCATAGCAACGATATAGAACAACATTTGTATCAGGCATTAAAACGTGCAATGTCCGGCAGACCTTCGGCAACTAAACAAACAAAAGTAGTTTGAAGGTATCATCTTCCTCAATTTTTTTGCCCTTTAAGATCTCGAAAAGTACTGGACGAATTAGGATGACATTTTGACTATTACGACTATGGCGTGTAGAATCGATCGTAGATGGGGTTAAAGGGGGTCACTGATGAGACGTCCATTTGGATATAGTGACTGGAAATCGTGTGCGAGTTATTCAAAATGCGGCCTTAAATGTATAAGCAACTGCGGCTACTGCGCAAAATTTACTCCCTCAAACCTCAGCAAGGCGTCCGGGACGTCTCGTCAGTGACCCCCATAAGGAATAAATAAAATTTTATATCGTCACGTAAAGGACAATGCCCATTTTTATATGGCCAACCGTACCAAGTGTGCATCAAGTTCAAACATGTTTTTTTGGAGGCTTTTGAGGCTGGCAGAAGTTGTTTTCGTGGAAAAACCACGGGTTTCGGAAATATTTGATAAATTCGAAATAT
>JAOCPS010556522.1:0-11270 GCA_025505425.1 Graphium colonna | reverse complement strand
GCAAGGTGCTGACTGACTGCACCGGTGAAACAATTTTGTCACATAAATTGTTTCACCGATGGGCGGTGGGTTCGTCATATTCCTACGCCTTATTATTATTACTACTAGTTTTATTAATCTCTCACTTTGCATTTATTGAATGTAACTTGTTAGTATGTAGTCATCTTGTCAAGATTTTTTTGTATTATGGGAGGAAACTAGTACCTTCTAGCACAGAGCATCCTATTGGGGAGCTAATAAACTTCATAGAGTTATTATGTTTCAAGATTTTATGTGCTTACAATTAATTAGTAAATTGTCATTATTTTTGCCAAAAAGGCAGATTTGAGCCACTCTCGTCACGCATGTCTGTTATCCATGCATTCATACATATTAGAACAATTTATGTGTTTGTTTGTTATATCAAAATAACACTTTTTAACTAAATCAAAGACAAACTGATCGACAAATAAAAGTTTTAAAAATAATTGTTTTTTTGTTTAGTCCATGTTGATGGCATAGGGAGATCTAGAGACTACATTTATTTAAAAAAAAGTAAATATAAATTAAAGCCCATAAGTTAATTCTCATTAAAGCAAACTCGAAAAGAACATCGCCCGGGTAAAACCGCAGGCAACAACTAGTCATCTTAATCCTTAATTAAATATAAAGGACTGACCGACTTTAGCAATTTAAGATTTAAGTTGAAAATATAAAAAGTTCTTATAAATATAATATATAGTTTTCATTCGTTCCTCGATCGTTTGACGACTATTTATTTATTCTTACAAGATTTTTTTTAAATGTTTAATTTAAACCTCTCAAATTTTGTAATAATATTTATGTGCTTTAAATGGGTAGGTGTTTTTTTCTCTATAATTTATAATTTATATTTGCAAAAAACTTTTTAGGTGGAAGCATTAAAGTTAAGTTAATCAAAATAACTATAAAAAAATCATGAAAGGTTACGTCCAAAGCTGGTTTTGCAGTCTAAGCTTTAGAGAGAAAGGTTTAAGGCTTGTACGGAAAAGTAGTATGGCATATGATATTTTCAAAATCTTTTCTATTTATATAAATAAATTGGTTTCCCTTTTTATAAAATTATTGCAGATAAAGAGATTAAGGAATATGTTTTACGTTAAAACCGCATTTTAATCGGCTTAAACTGATACAACAATCGGCTTCGCTTTAATGGAGAAAAACAAAATAAATCTTTTTTGAACGTGAGTGCACGTGACGTAATGCATGAATGTGTGCAAGTGCACGGTCTTTTCATTATGATAATCTTTGTCACTTGGAAAATGATATGTTATTAGGTAAATATTCTAGAGCAATCCAATATTATAAACTGTGATGTTACGGTACGACTGAACAAAAACATCTTTTTAAATTAAATACAAAATTATAAAAAAAAAATAAATGAGGTTATACTATGGATCACCATTGCACTTAAAGCGTTTCGTAGACTATGTAGATAGGTCACAACGTAGCATAGGGAAATTTTTACACGACATTGATGAAACCAAAAAAGCGGTTAAAATTGTTGCATAAAATGCATATTTTTGATTATTTTTTTAAAGAGAAAGATTGGTAAGTCTCTGTAGTCTAGTAGTATGGGTTTTTGCTCAACAAATCGTCGTCAAAAGGTAGCGGGCTCGAATTCCGCGGGTGGTGGTGTTGTTGTTTCTTGGCTGGATTAGGATAATGCGGACTGATCACCCGATTGCCTGAAAATAAATATGATCCGTGCATCAGATAGGCAGGGAAATAGTCGGTCCCGATTGTCATGAACACCTTTGACAGTCGTTAAGGATATCAGTAGTAGTAGCCGAGAAATAGAAAAGAAAGGTTGGAAGCGAGCAGACGGTTCGCCTGATGTTAAATGATCCCGTCCCTCATGGATACACACAACGTCCGAAGAAATGCATGCGTGTTGCCAGCCTGGGAATTTGGATAAAAAAGGCTCATTACCTAAAATGGGTAAGGAACATATCAGGAATTCGGAGGAGATAGAAGTGGGAAAAGAAAAAGGTAAGAATGGCATCCGGTAGCCCCAAAAGCCATACATACTATATTATTCTTGTGTATTTTCTTTGTATTCCTTATTATATTTTTCCACTAATAATCTAGGATGGGAAGTCGGGGTATTGGTCTTGGTGGGAATTGTCGAGACTGAAGTGGACATCACCCAAAATAACTAAGGAACCATCTGCGTTGTTGGTGGTAGAACAACACAAAACCCAGAGCTCCGACAAGTCCGCGTCATCCACGTCCACGCGCCATCCACATGAATACTACTACGAAGGCGACCATTCTGCACCGTAAAACAAAATCAATACAAACTCAGGAGGAAGGATACCCGAAGAAAACCGAGCCTGTCCATAGGCCCCGAGTTGGCGCCCCCATCAATGGGGTAAGGTATAGTGGGCCAAACACCTGCTTGCTTGAAAACCTTATGATTCAGGTAACCAAGACGAGTTAAACCGATCTGATCGAAATACTAAAAGTTTTAGCATGAAGATACGGATCATCATCAGGAGCGTAAACACTGGTGTTGAGAGGTACATGGGTACTTAAGGCTTAGGTGTCGGCAATGACAACGGCGAAAGATTTCAAAGGAACCTTATTTATCACAGGAAGCTTATTTATACATGGCGAACATCACAAGTACACATGGAACTCACCCGATGGTGTTACCAAAAATCAAATAGACTATTTTGTTTTCCGTTCCAAATGGTGACCCTCTAGGTTTGATTACTCAACCGCAGCGGAGGAGTGTATATCGACAGCAAACACCACTTGGTGGTAGCAGAAGTGCGCCTCAAAGTGGCTGCAGCGCGTCCCATCGGAACACAGATTAAAATGCGTAACATCATAACTAGACCAATAAATAAGTCGTTGGCGAGAACACTTTAAAGAGGTTATCTGTGTTGGGCATACGGATTCTGATAGTTCAATAGCTACGCAACCAAACACAGGTTATTAGCGAAAAATATTCCACCGAACAAGGAGACACCGACACTAAATGATAGTACTACCCGTGTGATTTGAAGCACGACCTGTCTGTAAAGCAAAAGTCTATAACCGTAAATAAGCCGAAGCTGTTAAGCTACGGAGGCAGTTATATTATACATGATGGTTTCCCCACACTTTCAAACCAAGCTGTAATGTGTAATCTTTTTATTTTAATTCGCTTACATTTAGAAGAACAATAATAATTTGAGGAACTATAAGTGCGTAAACCTCTATGGGATGGCTCATTGCTTATCTTAATGATTTAATAAAAGTTATTGATTGTTGAAATAAATCTTATCGGAATGTATTACCGATTAATAAATGTATCATTTATATATATTTATAATGCAATTTACTTTTTATATAAGAGATGTAAAAAGTTGTGTAGACCAAGAGTTTAAATTTTTGAAAGAAATATAAATAAGAAGAACGTTTTTAGAATTTCTTGAAAATTATCGCGCAGTTTTGAAACTGAAACTTGATTATTAGACAATATTGACTATTTTTAGTAATTTCTCGAATTATTATGGTTGGTAGCACATGTCAGATTTTTACAAATTGTCTATCATAAGTTTGATTCCTGCAAAGTTTAAAGTGATGGCATAACATCCTAAATGGGCTTTGATGCTACAATGTATATTTGTATTATACAAATCATTATATGATGTATATTAATTTCAGCCTGAAAATATATTCTATACATTCATGGTGATGTCTAAGGTAAATAATTCAATAATTTATTAGTAAACTCAAGTTTTTTCAGTTTTGATGTTTGTTTCTTTTATTTATAGAGGGTACCAAATGGATTTACTAAATTTCATCTGTAGTATATAATTTATCACATCCACTCTATAAGCTTTTGCCCGTGGCTTCGCTTGCATTTATCTAAATGTGGCCATTTATTTTTAGGATAAGTATGTTAAGTTAATCGAGGTAAAGATTTTTTTATCCCTTGGGAACGGTGCAATTCTCCTTCGCGTAAGGTAAGATACAGTCTTTTCTACATTCCTTGTGTTTGTTGTTCGTATATTCTGCAAAATGTGACGTACGAATTTAATTTCAGTTTTTTTTTAAATCCAAACTTAAATCAGGCGGATCCTCGGGACACAGCTACTACTTCATATCATTTTAATCGCCATATCTCTTTTAAAATAAACATACCAACGAAAATTCTTTGCCGCTTTCGATTACTATATCTCTAAATGCTTAATGACTATCGTTCACAGGATTAAGCATCGATTTATTAACGACATAATCTAAATGTAGACTTCGCTATAAATTTTTCCGTAGATAAATACTAATATGGATCAGAATGACTTTCACAATACAATAGTCTAGGAAACCAGTGAGTTTTTGAAATCTGCAAAAAGATTCGAAATCTTTAAAACTACATCACCAATATTTATAGTTTTTTCGAAGGGTTATAGCTGGAATCTAGTAATACTCTGGTTTGGGACCACTAGCAATAAAGATATTTAATATAAAATATAATTCAAAAACGTACATTCATACGCGTACTGAACAGATGATTGAACAATATAAATCCTTCGCCCAAAAATATATACGAAGATTTTTTAATGAGTTATGCAATACGAGTAGTTAATTAACAACTTTTTCTGCTTGGACACATACAAGTGCACATTCCAAGTGTGATTGTTGTTAAAATATAAATCAGAGATTTTTCCTTCTTTGGGGCTATTCTTGAAGGACTTCACCATGGACTTCTGTGTCCGATACTGCTGAAAGAATTTGCCCAAAAAAGGTCTTGTAGCCCAGACCATAAGCTCATGCGATAGCTTCACATTTTGTTAGGTTATGTATAGTTTATTAGTTTTATATTTCTGCGCCACTAAAGTGCTTTTCAAAAGATTTTTTTTTTAATTAAAATACTTTATACATATCAAAAATCCTACTGTAAAAATTATTTTAAGTTCCTATTGTAAAACATAAACACTTGCGATTCTGAGATATAAAAATCAATTTATAAATAAGCTTAATAGATTCTTTTGGACACAAATAAAAAAAATGTTATGAAAACCATCGGTTAGCTACCAATAGAGTTTAGGAATGCCCTACAAGTGTCAGGATTAATTAATAATAGATAGATCTTTAATGTAAGTCATCCAAATATGGTCCTTTTTTCTTTTGTTTGGTATCTTTACGATTGTTGTCACGAAATTGTTGAATGAACCGTTGTGTTTTGACTTGAATTCCAAATGCGAGGTATTTGAACTAGTAGAGAAGTTGAAGGCAGGTCGATTTTCACCCTTTGGATGACCAGATTGTTCCTTACTATGATAGATTCGTTTAATTTTTTTTCCGTACAATTTTTCACAAACAAGTATTCCGTACAATTATTTTCGTAATTGAATTACCTTTCTTTTGACACTAACGTTAATAAGTCAACATGTGTAGTTACGAATCTTGAATGTATATAATTCCGTATCTTCATACCTTCTAGCCGAGTAACTATGAACCGAAATTAGTACACAAATCAGCCGAGACATATTCTTAATAAAAACTATACATTATTAAAAAATCATCGGGTATCAGTGAAGGTTACACAAAAGAAATGAATTAAATTAAAAATTTCATTAAAACATATCTCATCTAGTTATTATATGGGTGACGGTCCACCCACTGTCTCTTAGATCCAACGAAGAGTTAATAAGCATTGACTCACCTCTGTCAAAAGCGTAGGTTTGTCGTACTCCGTACGGATGGTGCACGAGTCTGGTGGCCAGCTGGCTCCGGAGGATTTGATTCATATCCATTAGTGGTTCGCTGTAATAGCTGAACTCCACCGGGGTGCTCTTGGCCTTGTGGTGCCAGGGCACCGCCGCTTTTATCGGCGTCGGCTGCAAAGGGTAACTGCTTCTACGTTCCAAGTTCATGCTAGGGTCTATCTCCCATTTTACTTTTATTCTCTCGTCTGCTGGATGTATTTTCATTTCTTCCGGTTGTATCTTGGTTCTGCAGCATTCTTTAGAGGGACTCTTTGCTGGCCGCTTCTGATCGGCGAGGATGTCCTCGATGAGGAATGATTTCCTGTGCCTGCAAGCGCACATGTTGGCTGCCGGGCCGTTACTGCCGAATTCCTTATCGGGTATCAGTGGATATCGCCGTAATTGATACGTACCGGAGTGTGGACGCGCTTAATCTTCCGCCGCGATAGTGATGCCCACTTTGGCCGCTTTTTAACCACTGACAGCGTTGGATTAGCCATCCCGATAGCCCTGATTGCTCCACGTTCAGGTCTTATATGAGTTACCGTTAATTGGCTTTTCTAAACCCCCACAAAACGGACGAATGTTTACAATATTCTTCATTGTAGTATCTTGTCGCATTTAATGTGGATCTATGTGTCTGTCTGGCAGTCAGTCACATAGATCCACATTCCACATCCCACAGTGGTACAGAAATGCTAATGCTTGATGCCGTGCCATAAAGGATTATGTGTAGTTCTTTTTGCGTAAAAATGTACTTTATTTAGATTTAGACTTGTTAGCCATATTCAACTTTTGAATATTGTGATTTCTATTTTAGATGAATGAAAATCTTCTGTATATAGAGTTCTAAGTAAATTCAAAAGCATATTTGTGATATTTTAAAGAGTGACTTTATGTGAAAGAACTTTCCCATAGTAAAGCGGAACAATTTAACTCTTTCCGCATTACTTGAAATTTGGAATAGGAATAATATTATAATGCATGCGGCGGATTTAGTTATATAGGAGAAAAAAAATGAAATGCGTTCACCCCAATCGTGTGCATCGTGTGCATCAGGTGATTCCCCGATGAGCCTCCTCCATCATGATTCAACAGCAGTCGATGATATCTCGTTGAAATCACTTCGATAATTGGGGCCTGATTATATTATCATCTGTATAAAATGGATATTTATAATTGTTAATAATATATTATATAACATATTTATAATTAAGTTAGAACGTTTTTGTTCTACTAACTTCAATAAAGGAGGAGGTTCTCAATTCGACTGTATGTTTTTATTTTTTGGTATATACGTTAGCGGGTCTCTTCGTAATTTACAATTTTGAAGATTTTTTTATTAAAAAGTATATAATAACAAAGTAGTCCTAAATTTTTTTGAATAGTTTTTTTTTAAATCATAATAACTAAAAAAATTGTTTATAAACGTTCACGTCTAAGGCGTTTGAAGTTGGTTTCAATGTTTTCTGTAAAAATAATTAAGAAAAAGGAAATTTGTACGACCATTTTAAGGCAAATCTTACTCAAAACTTTTAAAGAGTATAACGCAGTAAAACCACATATATGTGCGTTCATGTAAAGAGGTTGTAAATGGCTCACCTATGTGTGTCTGGCTCACACAGTCCTGTTGTCAAACAACTCACCAATTTGGACAGGAGTCGGAGCGCGATTACTGATGGAATGAGGACTCACCAAGCCCTGTTTAATCTTAGAAAAAAATAAAATTGAAAATTCCGAGTGACATTGCAGGCAACAGCAACATATTTTTGATAGTTATGTGTACGTATTAAGGCTTGCAGTTTGTTTTCTTAAAAACTCTACGTGAACCACGTTCCTAAAATTGGAAGATGCAAAAATCATGGGACAATTATAGACCCATCATATACGCTACATGATGGTACATGCAGCGTATATGGTGCGTCAATAATTGTGACCCTTAATTGCTTCCTCATGTTTCTAATTCCTCGCTATGCCATTGCAGGTGCATAACTTAGGAACTACACAGGATTCTATGAATTACTATAAAACATGATGGTGTGCCGCTTATGTGATAACCGTCCCTCATGGATAGATTTGATGAAATAAGAAAAAAATGTTATGTAAAACAAGAAAAGGAATGTAAATTTACAGAAAGAATGGACAGTTTATAACGTGGAAAAATTTATCATCTTTACTTTTAAGCCACGTGGAAATAAAAAAATCTTACCAATTGTTTTCTATTTAACCCTCTATGGGCCCATGTAACGTTTAGGTCACATTTCATTTTTTTTATATGGAAAGGAAGACACACGAGCAGACGATTCACCTGATGGTAAGCGATCCCGTCGCCCATAAACACTTGCAACATTTGGAGAGTCGCTAGTGCGTTGTCAACCAGGGATATTAGATAGAATAGGTTTATTGGATAAGATTGGGTCGGGATTAAGGATTTGGAGAGGATAGGTAGGATAAAAGTGTAGACATGGCCATCCGGCATCCATAAAAGTCATGCATACTTTATTTTATGCCGACTTTATAAAGGGCGGTGGTACTTCCGCTGGCGAGCACGGCCGTAAAAGTGCAGCAAAAGCTCTGAAAAGATGTTATGCTCTACCACCTAAAATATATCGATATTTTACCAAATAATTATGATTTTTTTAGATGGCGCATTAAACTTTATTCTATAACGTTGTCAACACAACTAGTATCAATATTTACTGTTGCTAACTTAAAAATAGCCAGCTTTTGATTGTTGCTCTTTTATTCCCCAATTTTGGAATTTTATACAAGAACTCGGCCCATAGACGGTTAACAACATTATAACAATGTCTCTTGGAGAAAGAAGGCCCTGAAAATGAAGAGTTTGAAATCATCTTCTCTCCGTCAACGATCCTGGAATGTTTTAAAAGTTACTGCAGAGCGTTAAAAGATTACAATGGTGCGAAATAAAGGTTAACGAATTATGGATTAAAATACTAATAAAAATAAGTGATAGGACGTAGACCACGAAAGCCCTTCTTCTTAAGTTAAACTTTTAGGGCATTCGCAGGGCTGACTTGAATCTCCTTGCCTCTTGCCTCCACGGTTATAGGATTCAGGAAGTTAAATAATGTTAATTCTTTGGAATACGCCATGAAAATGGGTGTTCCGCAAGGATAAATTTTAGGACCATTTCTATTTTTAGTGCATATCAATGATCTCTCATTTTATGCCAGAGTTCTGTGATATATCTATGTAAAGGAAGCAGATGGTTCACCTGATGTTAATAATCTCATCCCTTCGCCCATGGACACACACAACAACCGGAGAGTTGCATATGCGTTGTCAATCTAGGAAATTTGATAGAACAGGTTTATTGGATGGTAACATATTAAGGATTTGCGAAGCGAAGGGAAGGAATGGCCATCTGGCTACCCAGAAAATCGTGCTTACTCTATCTTATTTCGACTTTGTCTAGGGCGAACACGGTCATTAAAGTGCAGCAAGAGCTGCAAAAGCTCTTATGCACAGTGTACATATCATATTATATCGTCATTATCATATACAAATGTATATTATATTATTTGCGGACGATACTTCATTTATATTTCAAGTAGAGAAATTTTACAAACTTTTCATATTTTTTTAAATTATAACGACGTAAATAATACTCTCTCACAAGTGGTTAAATGGTTTAGTGCTAATAACTTACTTTTAAACAGTAAAAAGACAAAATGTATAAAATTTATGACACCTAATGTCAAACAAATAAAAAGTAATGTGATGCGAGATGAGTAAGCGTTAGACCTTGTTGACTCGACAGTATTCCTTGGCATCACAACACAGATGCGAAACTCCAATGGGGCCCTCATATATATAGGCTAGTGAGTAGACTTAGTCCAGCAGCTTATGCCGTTAAAAAATAAGGCAGTTAACCAAGTTGACAACGCACTCGCAACTCTCTAGACGTTGCGTTTGTCTATGGGCGACGGGATCGCTTACCATCAGGTGAACCGTCTACTCGTTTGTCTTTCTTTCCATAAAAAGAAATCAATAAGCAAGTGTATAATACACTTCAACATTGAGTAAAGATATTTCATTTCACTATTTTGTCTTCCAAATTTACGAAGATTGTGCTCTAGTTCTCCCTCTGATTCCACAGAATTTTTAACCGACCTCAAAAAAGGATGAAGTTCTCAAATCGATTGATATTGATTTATGTATGTACACCGAATATGTTGAGATTTATAATTCGATTTACGTGATTCTTTTTTTATTTTAATGCGGAATACTTGTCATTTGGTCCCATAAAAATTTAATATAGTTAGGCCCGGCGTTCGTTGTATGAACATTTTTGTTTACGTGGACTATGTAATTTTATTTATTTTTATGTATATACTATAGTAACAGACATACATTAAATTCTGGAAATCGGGACAAACTCATAACTCAAGCTTTCGTTTGTAAAAATCAAATATGGCATTCAATGAGTAAGTTGCACAAAATTGCACCCACACACATTAAACAATTTTAACATAAAATCAAAAGTACACTTTTAAGTAAATCGATACGATTGCAGAATATTTGGATGATACAAATGTGTGGAATTAATACTGTTGGCACTCACCTAGAATAAAAAGATTATTGTATTAAAAAATTGTAAACCAATCCATCTTTTAAAAAGAGCAACTGTTGAGATTCTCGACGGTCTCTTTTCAACAGAATCTGCCTTTCGTGCCAGCAGTAGCTTACCAACTTGAATATCTGTTTTTTACCCTTCGTAAGGAACGCACAAGCTTCTATGTGAATAAAAAGTATCTAATGCGTGTAAAGGAGAAGTTTTTTGGATCGCCGTGCAGTATGATTTTTAGCAAATCATACTGCACAGCTAAAAATATCCAGTAGCGAAAAGTTTATTTTTGATAAATGGAAAATAAGACGTCGTGACTATAGCAAGGATAATATGAAAATTCAAATCGTATATTGAATCACTAACATTTTCAGAAATTTATGAAACAATTGAATCTAATAATGCTCATAATATATTTATAGATATTTTTAAATTAATGTATGATCAATGTTTCCCTTTCAAGACCATAAGTATCAAAGTAAGGAAAACTTAAGAAAACTAAAAGCATTAAACTATGATCTAGAACGCAAAAAAAAGTTTTGGCGATACAGGCTAAATCCTAATAAGCAGACAAAATTACTTTTAAAAACATATAATTACAGACTTAAAAAAGTTATAAGCCTTACGCAAAAAGCTAGAAATATTTATAAAATTAAAATAGCAGATAATAGATCCAAAACAATTTGGCAAATTATTAATGAATATAAAAGAAATCAACCACAAGAATATATCTCGAAAATAACCATAAATGGCAACAACTCATGTATCAAAAATCCAAAAGACATTATTAATACTTTCCATAATCACTATATTGATGAAGTACCGACATTCCAAACTTCGAAAAGTAAAAGATAACACGTCAAGAACAATAGCGCATTCATTTCACAGACGTATAAAGAGTAGCAGACTAAACATTAATACCTAGTTATATTTATATAGATGAACAGGATCCTTTATCC
>JAOCPS010556412.1:0-11271 GCA_025505425.1 Graphium colonna | reverse complement strand
CAATTTAAGGCCCCCAGTTCCCAGCTGTCACGCTATTCCTGGCCACGGTACCGGCCATGGTAACAGCGCGACAAGGTGTGCTAAGAATCCCCGGAGTACGGCAGGGTACCAAAAACGCATTTACTTGGCTACGTTCAATGGACGCTCTCTGCGGTTGGATGAACACCTTGACGAACTGGAAGTGGAGCTAAGTCGTATTAACTGGCACATAGTGGGTCTATCGGAAACCGAAGACAGGGCGAGGATACCATAACACTAGATGCTGGTCACTTGCGCTACTTCCGAGATGGACACCAACTATCCCAAGCTCCAGGAGAGGACAAAATTACATCAGAGCTATTAAAAGCAGGAGAAACACCTGTATTGGTGGAGCTAGCTAAGCTCTTCAATTCCATCCTCCTCAATGGCATTACACCAGAGGCATGGAGCAGAAGTGTTGTAGTTTTGTTTTTTAAGAAGGGTGATAAGTTGCTACTGAAAAACTATCGCCCTGTAACACTTCTGAGCCATATACATAAGTTGTTCTCGAGGGTTATAACAAATCGTCTTGCTCAAAACTTCAATGACTTCCAGCCCGTGGAGCAGGCCGGGTTTTGATAAGGCTTCAGCGTTGTAGACCACACACACACTTAGGCAAATTATCGAGAAGACTGAGGAATACAACCAGTCTCTGTGCCTAGCGTATGTGAACTACGAAAAAGCCTTCGATACCATCGAGACCTGGGCTGTTCTACAATCCATACAGAGATGCCAAATTGACTTTCGTTATATCCATGTGGTGAGACGTCTATATGAGACCGTAACGATGTCCGTCTAAGTCCAAGGTCAGAGCTGGAGACCAATCCAATTGCATCGTGGGGTAAGACAGGGTGATATAATTTCACCAAAACTGTTTACCAATGCATTGAAAGACGTCTTCAAGACGCTCGATTGGAATGGACGGGGCATTAACATCAATGGCCAATTGATCACACACTTGCGGTTTGTAGACGACATTGTCATCATGGCAGAAACTCTGGAAGACCTGGATGTTATGCTTAACTGTCTGAGTAATTCTTCGAGACAAGTGGGTCTCGGGATGAAACTTTACAAGACGAAAATCATGTCCAATAGTCATGTGCATCCGAGACCGGTGGTCGTGAATGGCGCTTTGGCCAGCACAAATTTGAGAAAAAGGCCAACCGAAGGATATGCTTAGGCTGGGCGACATTCGGGAAGCTATGAAATATTATTGAATCGTCAATACCACAATCCCTAGGAAGCCCAAAGTATTCAACCAGTGCGTCCTACCAGTAATGACTTAAGGAGCCGAAACGTGGATGCTCACTGTGTGGCTAGTCCACAAATTCAAGATTGCTCAGCGGGCAATGGAGCGCGCAATGCTCGGGGTTTCTCTGGCGGACAAAATTCGAAATGAAAACATTTTCCGGAGAACTAAAGTCACTGACATTGTGCACCGCATTAACAAGCTGAATTGGAAGTGGACTGGCCATGTCTCCAGACGTACCGAAGGTCGATGGAGTCGCCACATATTAGAGTGGAGACCGAGGATAGGTAAACGTAGAGTAGGACGTCCTACTGCACGACTGACGACTTAAGAAAGGTGGTGGGTAGCGGATGGATGCGGACTGCCCAGGACCGGGATAGTTGGCGCGCCTTGGCGCTTACGTTCAGCAGTGGACGGCAAAAGGCAGGGAATGATAATGATTCCTCAAGAATTTTTACTTTCGATCGAGATTTCACATTGTATTTTATTGCTGTATGCAATTAATCTCTCATAGCATTGCATTCAAAGTTAAAAGCTATGTTTATATTTAAAAATTTCTAAGTGAATTTTGGCAAAAGTCACCAGTGTAAAAGTTACAGAAGTTCCTGAGATTAAAAACAAATTTAGAAACCTTTCAATATCATATGAATATAGATTTTGACGAAAACCGAAGCAATTAAAGCAAAAGTGAAATCATTTTAGCTCGTATCGACTTCTCATTGTTAAAAAGCATCCTCTAGAGTATACATGGTTGTAACGATTTTCACCAAAATCTTATCGGTGATTATTATTATAAATAGAGCATCAGAAAGCTTATTTTCTAAAAGGATTTGGAATGTGTCCGTTTATCAGCAGCGTCAGCTCTTATCTTTTTCACTGTTATGACGTACATGTCTAACACTAAAGCATTTACACAGAAAAATATTTATACGGATTATTTTAAAACATTTATTTTTTTTATGATTATTTTACCAAAGTCCATTTTAAAAGTGTTGTTATCCTTGATAATAAAATGTTTGTTATGTTGCATCTTCTGCCATTCGACTATTGTTAAACTATTTCAAAAACGGAGGTGGGTTCTCAATTTGGATTTTTTTTTTACTATTTTAAATCTAATAGGATATTCTTTCGAAATGGTTTTGCATGTTTTATTTTTTTCTTTATCAATAATACGATATAGGAAGCTTGTCCAGATTTTATATCACAACTCAGCCCATAAGCGTGATTAAAGATACAGTACGAGTAAAACTTTATCTAATAAGAATGTCACGTTGCTATGCAATAAGCTTTCTTTCGCGTCTCCGTAATGTTTGCCTCATAAAGAGATCTTTATGCGAGATTTCGTTATAGAAGTGTGACGCATTGATATCCATACGACTCATTCAAGGAGTTCCCCTTGACTTGTTTAATGCTTTCGTTATGAAATAGAATAACTATGTGGATTAGGAATTACATGTTCCCTTAATTTTTGGTGCATGACTTTCTATGTCTTATATACAAATCGGTCATATGCTCATAAAACCATCTTATTTGCTCATGGTCATGATCATGAAGAACGAATATTTTGTAAGAAAAAAATAGTTAATATTTCGCAAATAAATAAAAACATACTAAATTTTGGTGCATTTTAAAAAGCAATAATTTTAATTTATTGACAAAGTAGAGACAGTTTAATATCTATTTATGTGAATGCTTCCTCAGAACACTCTTCGTTCCACATGTAAAATAAAATAATCATTGAATAAATTTCGGCATCTTGAGTCCATTTCTCTAAATATTTTTTTAAGTATTTACATCTGCAGTTCACATTGTTATTTTGTTGCACAAGTAAATAAAACTAAACAATAGATAATATCGATGAAAAAGAAATATTGTTTGCTTTTTCCAGTCACTCTGATAATAGAATAGTAAAACAAATTTTCTTTACTTTAAATCTTTTATTTTTAGGAACTAATTAAAAATTTAGGGAAGGGTCAGCGCTATTCGGAGTGAAAAGGCACTTTCGAAGACACCAAATTTCATTAAAAAAGCAATGACATGATCTCATGTAAGAAATTTGCCCTTGATAATATAATTGTACGAGTAGTATAATTGGTACGCTTTACAACGTTACCGTTCCTAAATTCAAAATACTGAATCAAGAACTCAATCAATTTGTTATGCATTTATTATCTTTACATTAGAGTAATATAAAGTAGGGCAATAGCAATTAGTGTTGTTACAATACGCACTGTCCTCTGAAGTCTAGACAATATCTTAAACAATTTTGTTAGGCAAATAGTCCTTGTGACTATTTACTTTAAATTCTGCCTGTGTAACCGTATCGCACTAATCTTTGTTATTTTGACCAAGATGTCAAGAGTTCGCATCTTACGGGGTGAAAATTTTTGTATTGCGTAGTTAAGTAAGAATAATGGCGACTTTCGTTTTCAAGGAAAAGCACAATGAAAAAAGTCATTTCTGCACCTGAGTTCTCACCGCTTTAATATATATTCTTTAGTACTCTTATATGTTCCTTAGAAATGCTTGATTTAAAATAAATTCACTACACCTGTCCGAATATGGAAGACAAATATATTTTAAGAACGTTGATATTAAATAAGACGTTCATCAATCCATCGCTCTCAAGATGATTGGATGAATAAAAACATTCCCCAAGAAGTCAGTGAATACCAAAAGAAAATATGGTTTGTTAATTTTAAATTTATCTCATCAGTATCTCCAATCGGGATTCGTTAAATTTAATTAAATCTAACAGTAATAAAAAAAAACTTTTGGCCGTATTTTCTCTCTTTGTTCTTTGGAAAGTCAAATTGGATGGGCAAACATTTGTGATCGTCGGCAGTCAGTCTAAAGTATCACCTACTCTATTCGCCGATAGTACGACCATAAATGGAATATTATGCTCACATTTGGATTTGAGTACTACGTAGTAACTTCTTTTATTTGGTGGCTTTACCACTAAATGGTGATCTTAGCTAATAATAGAAAAAGTTTATTTTTAGAGAAAATTACAAAAACTAACTTTAAACGCCCTAAAAAAGTACTTTCGAAAAATATCTTTCAATTTTGATTTTAAAAATGAACTATTAATCCGTTTTTTGTAAAACATTTGTAGGACTATAGTGAAAGTATACCAGATAAAAAAATATTTTTTTCAAATCAATTTATAAGTTGCGGAGATACGTGAGAAAATTCCTAAATTTTGTTATTTTTATTCAAAAAACAAACTAATAAACCGATTATTTTGAATTTTATACAACCATCTACGAAGAATAAAGAATAGAGCATTATACAAAAAAAAATTGGTTCATAAATGACGGAGATACGCCAACAATACATAAAATCTATTTTGTTGTTTTGATTTAAAAGAAAAACTTCTGAACCGTTTTCCCTAAAAAATTTTTGGGATCATTTCGGAAGAATACTCTAGAAGATGAAAAAAAATTAAATCAGTTCATAAATTACGGAGATACATAAAAAAAATATAAACATTCGAATTGGGAACCTTCCTCCTTTTTTTCGGTTAGAAATGATTCAGACGGTTAACCTGATATAATGTATTTAATTCTTCTTTATGTTAAGCTCATAACAAAGTTTAAACTTGTAATGCCAATTTGATCTTATCGTGTTTCATTCATCTTCATCTCTTACAACGCGAATGCCGTTCAAATGTAATCCTTTAATTCTTGTTATTCATCACATTATTATAATAACACGGCCTCCTGCAATGCAGTTACAAAAAAAAACTTACAAATACAAAATACGTTGATTATTGTTTGTTATACGCGTGATTTAGACAATCAAATTGTATGACGCGACGTTGACATCATATTTTATGTCGCTTTCATGAATGGGCGCGTGCCTGTGTTACAATAATAGCATAACAGCAGAATAGGATACTTTGTAATACTGTAAACAAAAGGTTTTATATGAATATTGTCATTTAATTAATAAAAATATTTAATTAAATTACAATATTGTTAGTATATAATATAGGATTAACATATGGGATAGATATACGTGATGTTGGCGGGAACAGCTAGTATATAAAATATCGACAAAAACCTTAACTCCACTTAATATATAAAATTTTTCTCTCTTCTTTACATAAACTTATACAACAAGAGCTCCTACAAGTATCTGGCTTTAGGATTAATCACCGTTGAGTTTTCGAATTTAATCGCGAATAAAAAATAATGTTATGCGTCATTAGATATATCCTATTGTATATCCTATTTACAACTCTTATCTAGAGTCTTTTTATGGGTATATTAAGAATTAAAATGAAGTTATTTTAATTATAAACCGAATCTGGGTTAAAGAATACAGCAATGATGATAATTTGATTATAA
Organism: Graphium colonna; assembly: GCA_025505425.1. NCBI lineage: Eukaryota > Metazoa > Arthropoda > Insecta > Lepidoptera > Papilionidae > Graphium > Graphium colonna. The sequence continues at coordinate 5,649 of JAOCPS010556412.1, read as the reverse complement.
TCATATGGTGGCATCCGAGATACAAAAAAATATAAATAGATTTTCATTTGTACATTTCAAAAGAGCCCTCAAAATAAAACAAATGTGAAAAAAATATGTGCGCTAGCTTTATTTCTTGTTTAATATTGAAAAAGAAACAAAATACCAATATAAATTCTAATCATATTCATAATAGAATCAAGTGAGTAACATGTGATAAGAAAGATTCGAATTAATCAAGAGAAAAGGAAGCAACGAATTTTCGAACAAAAAGTCTCATGGATTGTTTTTCCATCAGAGTCCTCGTCATCATCTGTTCTATAGTACCTAACTTTACTTTCGTATTAGTGCCTTTATTATATTTTTATGTGACATTCTGACATAATTTATAGACAAAACAGTTTTACTATCTTAATCATACATTTAAAATAAAAGTATGCCTTTGTTTATTCTCCTCTATTCAATTAAATTGAAGGCGACATAAAAATAACATTTTTCCTTTTGGTAAAATAATGCGTTGTAAAATTGAGGCAAAATAAATCTTCGAAAAGGAAACTGAAATGTATATCTCCTTTATGGCCGAAGCGGAATATAAAATGACGTGAGAACTTTGTAATGCATATATAAAAAGCTGTCTAAATACATTTCTTTGTGTGTGTTTTTTTTTAAATATTACTTTCATTAACAAATGTTGATGATTTCTATAAAAATTACAATTTTATTGGAAATCTTATTTCTAAAGAAAACTGACCCAATGCAAAAAGTGTGGAGTGACCTAACCCGTGATGCAGCTTTTGGTGGTCACCACCCTAAGCCATGAAGTTACGACGAAGAAGAAGAAGGCCTCATAGGTGTTTCGTACACAATATTGTTGATTGAAATATGTTAAAGGATTCTTGCTGGTAGCTTATATTAATGAAGCGCATGACGTCATACTTAGTAGCCAATCAGAGCAGATACCTTAAAAATTCATTAAGATTCAATGAAAAGGCTATGCCACATACTGTAGGTAAACTTCTGCATAATAGCATAATAAACGCAGAAGTTTTCCTAAAGTATCTTCATATTTGCCTCCGTAGCCTAATGGAATAGGCACTTGCTTTACGAATCGGAGGTAGTGGGTTCGAATCCCGCGGAGGGACAACAAATTTATGTTGTTGTTTCTTTATTGGATTAGAGAATTGAAGACTGATCACCCGATTGCCAGAAAATAAAAATAATCCATGCGTAGGATAGGCGTTTAAAAAGTCGGTCCCGGTTGTCAAAACCACTTTTGACAGTCGTTAAAGAATGTCAGTGACTTCAAATATCCTGAAAACTAATCCATCCTTGGAATACAATTTATCCTTTATATCTTTGGGTCAAGGAATTCAAATGCCATTCGATCTGTGTAAATGCTGATATTCAGGTTATATTTGGGTGAAGTAATAGTCGAACCCAAGTATGTTGGGAATAAGGTTAGGAGTAGGAACATCCGTCTTTATGTTTTTTTCTTTTAAACCCGTTATAGAAATGTTATATAAAAATGTCCTCAGGCATCGTAATTTATGTACCACCTCCAAAGGAAGTCGATTAAGAACAACGTGATAACAGTACATCTAACGTGTTAATGGTATTCATTGCAATATATTTTCTTACTCTCAAAATAAATGTCATCTGCCCTGTCTGGTCTCTTAGTATATAAACTTTTGTCTCTTTTAAAGTTGAATTAATAACGGCGAGTTTGCCCGATACACTTTTTACCAATTAGGCTTAAGTTCTTCTTAATAAGTTGGGAGAAACAAAGAAAGCTTCTTACCCATTAGGAGTAACAAAATTATAACTCGGCCATATATTTTAATTGATTTATCTTGTTTTTTTTTATAAGAAACTACACGATAAAATATTCTACAGTCTTGTTGATAATGATTAATACTGTTACTACTTAAAGAAATCAGTACGAAACACTTGTATTTTTCATAACAATACCACAGAACATTTCTGTCTCACAAACGCATTAATTGCGTTTGTTTTAAAACAAAAGGGCTGAAACATATCACGATGTTCATGGTATGTGGAGTGTATAATTTATTTCTACCTAGAAACTCTGCTCTCTTCTGCTTACTCAGACTAAGAACGAGCCTCACTGGCGCCACGATTACAACTAGCTGCCACTATTGAACTAAAGTAGCCCTTTTTCTATGTTATTTGGAACGAATTTTAAGCAAATAATAATTCAAATTTAAACAATCACTCAAAGACAAGCTTAAACTTTATGCAACATTATTTTAACAAAATATAAGCTTATTACTCGTATTAAGTTTCTAAAAGTTTATCCCTAAGTTCAAATTATAACATTTTATTAGGAATATCAGCGCCCCTTTTTAGTAGTTTTTCTAAAACTATTAAAGAATTAGCGGGGATAATTATTAAGATAAAGTAAATACGTTTCTTGAAGTTTAACTCCATTGGTCCTTTATATAATAAAATGACTCGCTTAATGCTTACGAGATGGAAACATATACTTTTATAATTTTTTAGTTAGTAGAGTTTTCTTACACGATTATAATACTGTTTAATAGAAAACCTTTCATCATAAACTGCCTAATATTTCTACTCCAGCAGCCACTAATGAGAAAACATTTAACTTTATATATTTTCAAACCCAAGAATCCAGATAATGTTCAAAATCTCTACCGTTTTTATTTCAGTCTAATAGTTTATTATTTCATAGACGTCGTTTATTGCCCTTATAATTTATTCAATTAAATTACTTTTAAAGACGAATTTGCTATATCCGAGATGCATTTTTTTGCGCTTAAAAGCACAGAATTTTAAGTGAATTGTCTACTCTTTTTACAATTATTACCTCGACCAACACTATGCCAGAGTCACCACTGCTACTCTATCTATTCCTTCTCCACACAAATCAAAGTTATCAACCTCCCATTTGTCCAAATGATGTATTTTTTTAAAAACACTACGTAATCAAATCGTTATTAAGATTAGTAGGCGTAAGGTCTAATATTAAAATTTCCTTTAATGTCACATATAAATGTTCACGTAAGAATATTTCTAATTATTTATCTCCTGATGCCCTAGTAATCTTAAAAAAATAGGTTTTCTTCTCATTTCGTTCGTTTTCATGTTTAAACTATCGTAACAATCTTCCGCTATGAAAATGTGCGAACGTTCAAACTGTAAGAAGTTCCGCTTCTTCCAAACAGTCGTAGCAGATAAACTGTGTCAGAATTCGTTATTATTGCTTTTAAAAATATAATTTCACAATAGGAACAATATCAAAATTGACTCATTTTAACCGTCTTTTCATTTAAATCTGTACGTGTTTTATAACAAATTCTACAGTTTTATAAGATAAAAGTAAAATCTTACGAAGCGTAAGTAACGGAGTAATTTTATTTAATGTACATAATCAGCAGACGTGGTAAAAGAAAAGATTTGGATTATTTATCCCTTTTATCTGTAATTGAATTCATCACTTCGCTAAAATTTCGCAGACTTTGCTTAATATACATTATTTTTAAATTGACTGTATCATGAACTGTCCAACAATTTAAAAGACGGTATATTTACGTTTTTATTGTAATATTAAGAAATGTAATTAATAATTTCATAATTATTTTTATTATTTTCAAGGTCTACAGTCGTAAAAGGATCTTTAATTCTACACATGTATAACGTTTATTCAATAAATATTAAGAAAAGTACACAGTCATTAAAACTCTGAGCATGGATATGTTATCATTAAAGCACAGTTTTATAGGTGGCTCCGCTATTCTAATTAATGTGATTTTATAATTAGCTTCACGAAAAGTCATAGAAAGTCAGTCTGATATTAGCAATAGTGTACATATATGTAAACTGTAGTTAGACTTAGTGAAATAAAGATGTTGAAAAGGGAGTTGAATTGAAATTTATATGACTTTTACTTGTTGATACACGGAATTTTCTTTGATGAACACGGTGTTGAATAAAAGTTGATTTGTTTGTAATAATGGGATTCCCGTGAAATAAACTTTACTTTTTAGTCAGGAAATATATTTTATTCGTCTGTCTTAAACAAATATAATGTCGCTCTGTATCTGTTCAGTTACGGTATGCATGATACTGGACACGGAGTGAAGATGACGTCAAATAAGCCTTCACACTATGTACTAAATATTGCCCCAGTTTCAAATTATTCGTGGCACGATTGAGTCTGACAGAGTCAGTTAAATACCCTTTATTACGTGTTTCGACAGTGGTTAAATTCACCAGCTAGACGGAACTTCCCTTGACTGTTTATTTTCGCCAATAGATGACTTATAAATATTGACGACTAGTATTTATATTGTTTCATTATATCGTTAATTGGTTGTTTCATATTAATTTTTTTTATATCGTAAATTTTAATTTCAAGCATTTACTTCAAAATCATATATTATATTTTCTTAAAAAAGTATAATGTAATTTAACTATGTAAATTAAAAACGATATAAGATAATAGAAGCATTAAATTGATTCATTAAGTTGTATCAAGGCTAACGATATGTGCAAACTCAAATAGAATAACAAAGAAAGAACCCATTTTGCAAAATGCACACTAACATTACGCAGCGAAGGCAATTTTTTATATAAAGGTACCGGAGCACTCTAGATAAGAAAAATTTTTAAATTACGACGCGTATACATGAGGCTTATTTTTCAAAAATTTGCTCGATAAAAGAATTTCATGTATTAAACAAAATAAAGGCTGCATTAATTCTTGAACTGTTCTGCATATAAATTCCGCTTGTAACTCAAAATTGAATTGTAGTAATTGTGGATGTAGTCATCTCCTCATTGCTGTGTCGCAAATTATCGCAGCCTAATGTGAACTCACTGCCACCGCGGACTTCTATGCGAGGACCGCGATCTCCGATTGAAAAAACCAAGGGTTTTAAGATCGAGGGCAACGTTCGCGCCACTAGCAGTAGCACTCATCATTATACCCTCAATTTATCTCACAAAAATTAAAGATAAAAAGCTACATGGTCGCTGTGTACTTAATTATTTCTGTAATTTACATTATAGTTCATTCATATTAATTCATATATCAGCACACACAATATTTTCGTAATGTTAAGTTTAGTAAACGTACAACATTTTCTGTAAAATACTTTTGGATCTACGTTAAAGGAAACTTCAGATGCCTGGTATTACGCATACTTGCTTTTGTAATGTTGAAAGCGGTAATAAAGGAGCGGGATTTCCCTATTGTTGCATAATAATAAGCGTTCTTATATGTTCAAAGACTAAAGATCGTAAAACTTAACGTTTATATTGTGATTACTTAGTCGTATTATTTTTTATAACACTGCTAATATTAAGTTTTGAAAAATTAAGTTGTAGAATAAATGGGCACTAGATTTCACACGCTTTATTTACTTTCACTTATACAGTGACTTGAAATTTTTGTGCATAAAATAAAAATAATAAGTATATTTATGAAAACAAGTGTAAAGAAGAGTCTAAAAATCGGAGAGAGCCGGACCGTCGACGATTCGAGTAGCTCGATGTTGGATGCATTCAAATGCAAGGAGCTGGTAAAGGGGTACACCAGCCCAAAGGTGAGAGCAGTATTCCATGTGCGGCCGTGCCTGCGCATTGTATAACTACAGGCGGTCTGACGGCTGGAAATACTGCCTCGCT
>JAOCPS010556302.1:0-11271 GCA_025505425.1 Graphium colonna | reverse complement strand
ATTTTGGTGGTTATTTTAATGGGAGAACACCATATACAGAGTGACTGGTAAGAGACTAACGATATGAAATGAGAGCGCTAACACATTATAATTATGTAATATAATCAGGGAGTTTTTGACGAAAATTTCTAGTAAATAAATGAAGTATGGTTGCGATGCCGGTTGTGGTGCCATATGGCGAGTGGTGTAGTTCATCGGCCCGAAGATGGCCGCCCGCGCCGTGTATGCTAGGATGCTTTTTGTAATAAATTATTTAAGTTTCGATTAATTTTCTTGGTAGTCAATTAAGACATATTATTAATGTAATATTTATTCATAAATAATCCCTACATTTAACGTACTCGAGTATTGAAAGTCACTCACCAGTCAACCTTCAATACTTTAAGACGTTATATGTGGGGATAATATATGAAGAATAAACATATTATTAAAAATAATTATTGATTTACTATAGAGAAAACAATCTAAAGTTTATAATACGATTACGTAATTCATGCTCATCTGAACGGACACGGCGTGGCCTGAACTATCCTGTGGCCAACCCGTATTACTCTAATTTAAGAAACAATAACGCAGTCATTACTCCCCGCGGGATTCGAACCCACCTACTCAAATAAAGCAAGGGCCTATAACCACTGGTCTATTGAGGAAGTTATGTCACAAATGTATACGATAAAACAAAACCTGTTTGCAATTCGTTTGACAGCGCTTTGTTGTTTTATGATGATTTGCTTTTGAATTGCTTTCACAGAGAAAGTATTTTCAGAGTAATGTGTTTAATAAATGTAAATATAAATTAGTATTAGGTAATTTCAGTTAAAAAACATAGGAAACTTGATTGTACTTATATTTTCAGGGAATAGATCACAAAATCTATAGTTTCTTTGTTTGCTCGGTTGAACGAAGTAATGTTAGGAGTTGCAAAATTATTTTTGTGTTAGAAAGTCATCTATTGAGGAAGGTTTTAGGTTATGTAGCATCACGCTATGACCAATAGGTGCGGAGTATTAGTTGAAAATATTGTGTAAACGGGGAAAACTTCATTTACTATTGTAATTATTAGCCTGATCTGACTTAGATAAAATTCGCTGCTTTCGAGGCGAACAAATTGAAAAACAAAGTTCATTTTAGGTATAGTACGAAATACTTTACGTCTTTGACTTTTATTATTTTTACCTTTTGAACAATTCAAATGTAATGTAATGTAATGGGAGGGGGGTGTACTTTACAATCTTCACACCAATCTTTCTCGAAAATCAGTTCAAAAGTTTTTCTTTTTTAAACCGAAATAACGGAGAGAAAATATATCTTCAAAGTATACTTTTACGGCTTTTGAGGTCGGGTTTTAGTTAAAGTCAGTTTAGAAGAAATTATACTAAAAACATTTCAAGTCATTTCTACTACGTATGAGAGACTTAAATATATCCGTCACATTCACTCCAATCAAAAACTGGATTAACTGTATATCTGTCCTTGTTCAGCACATGTACACAGTTTTTCCATCAAATGTCATTTTTTGTAGATTGCGGTCAGGTTAATAGTTTTTGTGGACCTTTTTTGGGTCTGTGGTTATACAGAAATTGATGTCATTTTTTATCGAAGCACAATAAATGTAAAATAGGATCTAATTAGCTACATCAAGGGTTTTAATTCATAAACAGATGGCTATAACACAAATATATACATACAGACACTCACAAGATGTTTTTGTTCTAACTGTAATTGTAAACGTCACTCCGCTCGCTCCGTCAATAATATTTAGCATACAGACTGAGTTGTATAAAAAGTAATAAATATTTTTTGTGATTGGTGAAGGCACTCGATTGTTGTATGATCATCATAGTTGTGTTATCAATTTAGGGGCATATTTTCAACCAAATTTTTAAATAAATAGATAAAGCGCGAATACCATGCTGGCAGCAAACAAATGGCCAGCTGGTGCAGTTCATTGACCCGCAAATGCGGTCACATTTTCGCTAGGATGCCCATGGCTTTCGTAAACAAATATATAATTATTGATAAAGTTTACTCAGTGGTCAATGAATATTTGCTTTTAATATTACATTTTTTCTTTGTATGTGATCCGCACATGTAACCTCCTTGAATATTGAATATAACGCACCAGTCACGCTGTATACACAAATACATTTTCATCTGGATTTGTCCAATTCGAATTGCAGCCCTTATAATAGTCGTTCAATTAAACACGCAAAATGAAGCGCAAACAGCTTAATCCTTGATCCAATCAAATAGGGTGGCGTGGGATGGAATAGGGACGGTCCCCATCGCAACACGTGCAAGTAGGGATGCCGAGTATTTAGAAAAAATGTTTAACTCTAGCATAGGAAAAATAAAGTATGATGAAGGTGTGATGTATATGCGGTGGCGCTTGTACACGAACAAAAAAACTTTAAAACTCAATCTGAAAATAGTTTGCAATACACAAAAAAATAATATATTTTTATATTAATGGAGGGTTGGCTTTTTAATAACCAATATCAGTTTGGTGAGCATATTGGTTACGAATAAAATATTATTTATTTTTAAGCAATAGATTAGAACATATTTAATAAATTGTCCTACTCCTGGGGTGATATCAACGAAATATATTTTATAACAATTATTAACAGACTTCAAAAAGGGAGGAGGTTCTCAATTCGGATGTTCCTTTTTTTGGTATGTTCGCGCAAAACTCCGTCGTTTGTTAGGCAATGTTAGAAATCCCGTTTTCATCTAAAAGATAAGTCAAAAAACATCACAAAAATCGATTCAGTGGAATAAACAAGTACATGTTTATAGCGTTTGAAATATTTTTTTTAATATTTTTAAAAAAACGCGTCTTTGTAGAGTAGGGTCCTTTATTACCACTTTTTTACCACGTTTCTGCAACATTCTTCATTAATGCCCCGCTCCCATTGGTCAAAGCCTGATAGAGTGAGCTTTAAGACTTGGCATTATCAAACACTAAGATAATTTTTCAATTCAGACCAGTAGTTCCTGAGATTATCTAGTTAAACCAAACAAACGAACTCTTTATAACATTAGTATAGATGGCAACCCTACGTGTGAGGGATGCTGGGTACAGTTGCAAATTGCAGTGTCGGAATGCACCCCCCCTGAAAGGTTTTTCGTGTTTTTCGCAAAGTTTCGCTTGGCCACTCTATAGTTTTATTCGTAAACTACATTAGGAACGCGGTTTCGCTTTATTTAATGTAGACTATTCTAAGAAAATGTGACCGTGATAAGGATATGTGATATTTTAGTGAGCCTTCAATTCTGTTTACCCTAGTCGAACCCTAGTTCGATCCCCGGCGTTGGCACCAATAAAATTATTGCTCTTCAAATATTGTAATTTATGTTAAATGTTAATTTACCAATATCGTGAGGAAACCTGCATATGTTAGAAATAATATTATTGAGATACGTGAAGTCCACCAATCCGCACTTGGGCTTCGTGGTGGACTATGTCCTATACTCTCTGTCTAGAGACCTTTACCCAGCAGTGAGACAATTTAAAATAGACTGTTGCAAAAATGTGATAAGTTCAAAATCCAACTCTCTGTTATATCTCATATCGCCTTTGAATCTGCTATATTCTCACTTAACGTATCAAAAGGAAGCAGATTTTTTACTCCGATGTTTCTCTTTTCAACCCAGTTCAAAAAAGAAGATGGTACTTGATTTGACTGTATATTTTATTCAGAATTCTTTTTTTTTATTTGAAAGGCTTTAAAGGAGGAATGTAACAAAGTAGTCCCATATAATCTTCAAGAATATTGGTTCAACAGTTTCCTTTTATAACAGAATAAGTGTTTCTTTAAGGCTTTTGAAGTTGGTTTTATGTAGGGAATAAATGCAATGTATATGTGTGGACGTAACTCTATCAGGTATAGACGATTTTTGAATTTGAGAGAACATACATAGATTGGCCAATGAAAAAATTTAGTGGGTAACTTTTAAATCAGAATAATTGAAAAAAATGCGCCTCGAAAGCACATTTGTACGGAGTTCGAAAAGGACTTTTTTTTAATTTTCTAGGGAAATAATACTTGGTTATATCGGCAGACTTAGTCACTATGCCAGCGACTGTCTAAAGGCTGCTTTCCTATTCCTTTAATATAAAAACATTAACTTTTCCCGAATAAAATCTTATAAGCGGCCTGAACTAAATTGTTATGCACTAGTTAATTCCCCTTCACTGTCCGTGAATAAGTTTGTGGGAAATGTAGAGTCTGTTTGTCCATCCCATGACGGCTAACAATGTGCTAATCAGTTTAACGGAGTGGTGTTATGGCTTGGATGTTCTCTGGGGAATCTTAGGCTCGTTGACGAATTGGATGCAGCGCCATCTAGCGAGTGTTTAAATTAGAAGATTGGTGGATGGACACAAGTGATAAGGGATTTCATAGAACAAAATTAGTCAATTACAATTGATCGGCCCTTGGCTTCGGCGTCACGGGTTGTAGGTTCAATTCTCACTGGCAACAATAATTTATATGTTATACATATAATTATTTTGAGTCTGTGAAATTTATATCAGTTAATTGCCCTGGCAACACAAGTCATAGATCTAGTAGTTCAGGCAGTTATTTTTAAAAAAATATATAATTTCCATTTTATCCGATAGGAAAATTTACAATTAACATTTAACTTTTGATTTAACATAGCTAAATTTTGAGGCTTTTAGCCTTAAATTTTATTTAATTAAATCCCCTTTCGAGTTTTAATGAAATTAAAAAACCGTATGAAATGAAAATACAATACTCGTAATATATATCATTTTTAAATATCTATAACAAGTATGAAATAAAACTTAGGGCCGTCAGCGTCATATCGTTAAATAACATTTTAACTGAATTTAAATTTACGATCAATAAGTCGTTGAATCTGTTTAGCAAACTGTCAAAATTTAACATCCAATATCGGTTCTTAATTGAAATGTGTTTTGTTAAATTTGTTTAGGTCATATTTAATTAACTTGACTCATCGTTAAATATTTCGATACTTGTTATAAGTGTATTTTGTATATTTTTAATGCATATTACATTAATATATACGTATGAATATGATAAATATATTTACATATATGCTTACGTATGTGTTTACATCTATGCAGTATATACGTTTATTTGTTCTCATTATTAAATGTATGCACCTTAGTTTTGTTTTTGGAACCTCTCTTAAGGTTGACTGTAAGTAAATGCCGTTCGGCATTAAGTCCGCCTTTGTGCATTTTTTTTGTACTTGCAATAAGTATAAATAAATTAAATTTGATGCGAGCTGTTCTTAATCTACACATCACAAATCCCAATTATATTTTACGTTTCAGACACGAAATTCTAGAAACTGTCCGAAACCGTTACTTGTCTCAACCGTCGTGAAATTGGTGACATATTTATTATTATTATAAACAAAGGAAAGATTTATCACCATTTTCCCCGACGAATTCTTTCAAGTCCTCGGAGTTAAGCCAAAGCAAACACAGGGAAGCTGTCAGTCAGCGGGATGTTTTTGGATGCGGCTATTTTGGCTTTGACGGAAGTCTTTTTGGATTACCGGGAAAGTTTTCTATAGTTTGGGAAGGTGAGGTATTAGCAAGACTTCAATAAAAGGTTCTCGATACGACTGTATGTTTTTATATGTAAGTTTGCCGATGTATTCGCAAGGCATGAACCGATTTTCAAATTTTTTTTTTTAATTGAAGGGATACAGTTACGAGGTGGTCCCATATAATTTTCATGAAAAGCGGCGGTTCGTTTGAAATCAAAATAATTGAATACTTCTAAGGCGTTTGAAGCCGGTTTTGCTGTTTTCTGTAAAAATCATTACCTAATATTAGTAGCTACTAAAGCATTGTACAAAAAAATATTACCTCAAATTTATACAAAACATAAATTGTGCTTATTTTGTAACCAACAGTTTCATTTCTTTTGACGTTTGCAACAAAAGAAGATGACAACTCGACTCTTAATGCATGTTTTCAAGTTATAATTGTTTATGACTTAAAGCTGGATATCTCGAGATAAAGTTTGTTCTGATATTTTTGATATAATTTCTTATTCAAGTAATTTAAACTATAATACACATAACTCATTAGCTATTACGCCTAGAGGCCAGTGTTCAGAAAAATGGATAGTTTACAGAACGAAAACAATAGTGACTCTCTTTTGTTAGACAAACACGTTTTTATTTGTTTTAAATATTCGATGTTCAGAATCTTGGCAGCGTTCACGGATTCAGACGCGATAAAATCCGTTAAATGTTTATGTTACATAAATAGTATTCAATTTAATATAAGCAATCAATAATAAAAATAGCCACCTGAAAATGAAAAGGGCATTGGATCTCATCCAAACAGCCTAAAAATATATAAAAAAAACATTAATTAATAAAGCAGGTAAAAAGAATAAGAAGTAAGACCAACTAGACTCGTAAAACTAAAGCAAGCGTACGACCGAATGTATCACGGTATTTATCAAAAATTATAATCACAATTTATTTGACAGGTACAGCGAGTAGGGCAGTTCGGTTAAGATTTACAAGCGGACCGCCCCTATCTTTCTACCACATAAATTTAGCCGCAGTATAGCCGAAGACGTGTGGGTAGCGCAAGGGCGCACCTTGGTGCCGGTACTTTTTATGCGTGTTCCTAATTTGGAGGGTGTTTTAGATCCCAATCTAAATTGGGATAGCGATGACGTATTAACGTGCGCGTAGGTCGTGCCTGTCTAATTCACATATTTCTTTTTTTATGAAAAGGAAGACAAACGAGCAAACAGTTCACCTGATGGTAAGTGATCCTGTCGCCTGAAGTGGATAGAATAGGTTTGTAAGATAGGATGGGGTCGAGATTAGCGATTTGGAGGGGATAAGAGTGGGAAAAGAAAGGGGTAGATATGCCACCCGGCATCTCTAAAAGTTATGCATACTTTACTTTATGCAGATTTTATAAAGGGCGGTGGTACTTCCCCGGACGAGCACGGCCGTAAAAGAACAAAAAGATGCTCTTCCACCTAAGTGTTTATTTTCAGTATGATACGGTTAAGTGAATTCTTTAGACGAAAGACTTAATTTAAGTTGACAACGTTACTTCAAAACCTTAAAACTACAAGACGTAAGATTAAAAAGAGGTTAGGTCTTAATTTGGATTCTCATATAGTTTCTGTTCATGAACTTAATTAGATAATCTGAGATTTATAATATAGATATAATATAATAATTAAAGGCATAATATAAACAATGCTTTGAGTCAAGCAATTACTTATTTTTTTTAGATTAGATCCTTCTTTTTATATATATGTACACATAGATAAGTATAATATTTAAGAAAAGCTTGTAACTTTATTTAAGCTTTTATTTACATAACGAGGCCTGAACGGGGTAACTACACAATTTGATTTAAAACGCAATAGAAACACGTATGTGTTAAATTCATGATTATCTTTCATTTAGTAAATTAATTTTTAATAGACGATATTGTCAGTTGACTCTGCACCTACAAATCCATCCACTCCAACCACCGTGCCACTGACACTCTTAAACCACCATTTAAACATCGCAGAAGTCAGACAAAAAATCTACTTTTCCTCGCCAGCTTAAAAACCACCTTCACACCTTACAAAACAGTAGATTTTCCCAAATCACGCCTACAAGTGAAACCCTAAGGATCCCGGAAGTCGTCATTAGGGTGTTGTTACCCGCAAGAACGTAAGGACTCTTGAGGACAAACGTTCCTTTAAAATGCACGCGTGTAGTCACCCTGTGTCCCACAATTATCACGGTTCCGGTAATGGGTCAACGGAATCTCTATGTCCTTGTAATAACACTTGAATACAGGATGTTTTTTTGCTGTCGGTAGTTAGGATGTTCGAAAAGGCAATTTATTAAAAACACGCTATTTTAATACGCCTATTATTTTTTAACCAAAAATATACCAATTACCTCAAAAACGGTTTTTTTATGGAAAGGAAGATAAACGAGCAGACAGTTCACCTAATGTTAAGCGATGCCGTCGCCCATAGACACACACAATACCCGGAGAGTCACGAGTGCGATGTCAATCTGGGAAACTAGATAGAATAGGTTTGTTGGAAAGGATGTTCCGGGATGAAGGATTTGAATTGAAGAGTGGAAATGCATACTTTATTTTACGCCGACTTTACAAACAGCGGTGGTACTTTCCCAGTGCAGCAAAAGTTGTGAAAAGATGTTATGCTCTACCACCTCAGAATTTGTCCATGTATGTGACTTTTTTGGTAATGTTATCAAATTTTGACTAGTGAGAAAAATATTGTACAGCCCAAGTGACTCGACAAATATAACGTTCGCTTCACCTAACTCAAAAAAAATAACAGGCGTTGTTTTGTTTAATAGGTTATTTTACTTGCTATATAATAGGCATGGGCCGTTTCACTGTTTTCCTATCGGTTATATAACGTTATCGTTGCATACAAAGAGAACGTTATATGACCGATAGACAGGTGAAAAATCACTGAAATGGCCCATGCCTACTATATAATATAACAAACACTTTTAGTAGGTGTGGAAAAGACTTGCTCATGCGCTCTGTTTATAAGTGTAAAATTAACTGAAAAATTGTTAGAAAGGAATTTAGGTTCCTTAAATTTTAGAAAAAAAAACAAAATACTTATTGGACCGCACGAAAGTCGTAAATGTGACAATTATATCTACTATTAGTGATGTTAAAGAGTTTGTTTGTCTGTTTTTAGTTTGAACTTGCTTATCTCGGGATTGGGTAGTCAAATTTCAAAAGTTCTCTTTTGCATTTGATAGCTAAGATAGCTAAAAAAGTCTTTAAGTAAAGACATTATCATCACACCTTGATATTGAGGAACCATTTCATGCAATTTCTGATAGGCCACCCATGGCGTTGCGGGTTGTGGGTTCGATTCCCAGACGGAACAAACTTTTATATGATCTACAGATAATTGTTCGAGATTTTGATTATACGTATATGTAAAAATAATGCGATTGTTAGTAATTTAAAAAAATGCGCTTGTAAACACAGGGCCTCACTGGTTTTATATTTTAAAAAAAATAATTGTATCATACAGCTTTTTTTTAATGGAAAGGAAGAAAAACGAGCAGACGGTTCACCTGGTAAGCGATCCCGTCGCCCATAGACACTCGCAACATTCGGAGAGTTGCGAGTGAGTGCGTTGTCAACCTGGGATATTGGATAGAATAGGTTCATTGGATGGGATTAGGTCGGGATTAATGATTTGGAGGGGATAGGAATAGGAAAAGAAAAGGACAAACATGGCTATCTGGCATCCTCAAAAGTCATGCATACTTCATTTTATACCGACATTATAAGGGGCGGTGGTACTTCCCCGGGCGAGCACGGTCGTAGAAATGCAGCAACAGCTGTGAAAAGATGTTATGCTCTACCGCCTCTAATATATATAGCCAAAACAAATTCATAACGACATTCATTATAATAAATACAAAATACCTATATTTTTATATCCATATATAGGTATAATATTGTAAAGTAATAAACACTAAAAATGAGATAACCAACTGGTACAAAAATAAATAGTGTTGCTCAAACTTTCCATTTAGAAATGCGGTTCCCAAGGTCCCGTGTAGTAATGAGTCAATACGTTTTACGACCAGCGGTTCTCAAACAATTTGGCATGTGCAAATATACGCATTTAAATATTTACGGTACTAATAAAGTAAAAAACTTAAAGTTACGTAAACCTTGGACTTTTAACAGGTTTTAACTCTATCCGCCTTATTACAAAACTTAGACTAACCTAAGTACCGGGATTAAACATCATTCTAAACTTGATTAATTCCGGCATTTTCATCATAAGATTATATATATAGTACTAATCGCCTCCATAGCCTAGAGGTATGCTGGCTTTACAAACCGGAGGTAGTGGGTTCGAACCCCGCGGGGGGACAACTACTTGCTTGCTTGGCTGATCACCCGATTGCCTGAAAAGAAAGATGATCCATACGTCGGATGGGCATGTAAAAAGTCGGCCCCGGTTGCCAAGAACATCTTTGGCAGTCCTTACAGGATGTCAGTGCCTTCATATGTTCTGACATCGAATTTATCTTTCGAATTCAGTTTATCCCTTTGGGTTGTGGAGGTCGGATGCCAATCCCTCTGCGTAAAAACTGAAATTCAGGTATTCAATTTGGGTGGATTAGAAGCCGGCCCCAAAGTAACTTGGAAAAAAGGCTAGATAGAAGAAGAAGAAGAAGACGATATTTAGTACTAAAGATGATTCCATGATAAGAGAGAAACCTAGTTTTGTTATAAAAAGAATTTTGCACTTGGTCTAGAATGCTCTTAGTACGGACTTTAGTTAGTACACGTTTTGTAATAAGGCGGCTTGGGTACAAAAAAGTTGTTACTTTAGCTAAAGACTGAACTTAAATTGCACCTGAAGAATACTCGTAGTAGGTTTGAATCACGCGAAGTTACCCTGATTTAATTTTTTTTTCTGAATATTTAAGAGAAATACAGGCTGATCGCTTTAATTCTAAAAGATATATTTTCAACCAACTTCAAAAAAATGTTGCATAAACCGGAAAATTTACGCGACATCATCAACGCATCAACTCTGGAGTTCCATTTGTGAGTGATAAACAACTATTACGTCAGTTACTATGCTCCATCCTTTGCGTTTGGTATTTTCTTGACTATTTCCAATCCTTTTCTTCCTTGTTAAAGATGATTTTGAAATCTGAACAGTTATCCCGTAGCCTTGCCTGTGGCTCGAACCAATTCTTCTATCAAGTCGCTTGATTAAGCTTTCTTATTTGAAGCTTTTCGCTTGTGGAAACCCGGTCAAGCCTAGATCTAGGACGCAAGCGAACACCCCTAATACGTTGTAGTGATTGCGTGCCCCTTAATATGTTTACATGGGCGTAATCCGGCGTCGCTCGGCCGCCACTCCACTCCAACTAGCGACAATCCTATTAGATGTCTTCAAGGAGAGACAAGTTGGGCCAGAGCCGGTGGCACTTCTCCCCGTGACAACTACACTATAAGTGAAACTAAAGGTCGCGCGTCGTGGGTTCGATACCCCCCCGTTAATAAACTTATTTTACATTTATACAAATTTCCCTGGAACTCAACCGATTTCGATGCCTAACGAACTTGAAACTTCCACCAAGTCTACAAATATCCATTACAAATTTCAGTTCGATTCAAGCACTAGTTTGAGAGTTATAGCGTAATTTTGCAATTGTAAACCTTACTTGGTTCTATCGCTTAGATAACTCGCGGTT